>VZZY01010610.1:0-35356 GCA_013400335.1 Eurystomus gularis
TCAAGATCAAGGGGCTGAATACCTTGAGGAGAACTGACCTGGCTATTAAAGACTGAGGCAAAAGTGGCATTAAGTACTTCAGCCTTTTTCTTGTCCTCGGTGACAACATTCCCCCTCTCATCCAATAAAGAATGGAGATTCCCTCTGACTCTTTTTTTTTTATTAATGTATTTGTAAAATTGATTTTTATTATCTCTTGCCACAGCAGCCAGACCGACTTCTAGCTGAGCTTTTGCCTCTCTCATGTTCTTTCTATATGACCTAACTAAACCCCTGTATTCTTCTTGAGGAGCCTGCCCCTTCTCCCAGAAGTGGTAGACTCTTCTCTTTCTTCTAAGTCCCAGAAAAAGCTCCCTCTTCAGCCAGGCAGGTCTTTTTCCCCAACAGTTTGTCTTGTGGCACATGGGGACAGTCTGCTCCTGTGCCTTTATGACTTCCTTCTTGAATGAGGTCCAGCTTTCCTGGGCCCCTTTGCCTTTCAGGACCATCTCCCAAGGAACTTTCTCAACCAGTGTGCTAAACAGGACAAAGGCTGCCCTTTGGAAGTCCATGGAATTAGTTTTGCTGTCTGTCCTCCTTACTTTGCCTAGAACTGATAACTCTTATCATTTCGTGGTTGCTAAGCCCAAGAAGGCCTCCAAACACCACA
Organism: Eurystomus gularis; assembly: GCA_013400335.1. NCBI lineage: Eukaryota > Metazoa > Chordata > Aves > Coraciiformes > Coraciidae > Eurystomus > Eurystomus gularis. The sequence goes on from VZZY01010610.1 coordinate 650, forward strand.
TCTCCCACTAGTCCTTCTCTGTTAGTAAAGATCAGGTCTAGGAAAGCACCATCCCTTGTGGGTAATGATACTATACTTGTCCAAAAATGCTACAAGGGACACAGAACTAGACAGGACCTCCTGGGACAGTCAGTCTCTTGCTTTTACATGAAGTTATATAGTTTTAATCCCCTGCATCACTTTGTCATGATTTGCTTAAAATTCAACTGGTTTCCTCACTTAATTTTTTGGTTGAAAGGCTCTTCCAGTATTTTATGCTTTGAGAGCTGTTAGTTTTCTTCAAAAGATACTTGCTTTACTACAGATAAAGAGGGAATTATTAGTAAAAAGCACTGGGTTTTGTGAATGACAAGAAAGCAACCCTCATTTGACTGCTGCTTTTCTTATCAGGTGTGAAAACTTTCAGCTTGTCTTACCCTAAAACTTTCTTTTATTGTATCCCTTCAAACAACCAAGAAATCTCATTGATTTCTTTCTATGAACATCTGCAAGCAAAAGAAGATAAATTGAGTAACTGAGGCATTTTCATAAAACTTATTGGAGGGAGGGGTTGTCACTATTTTTTGTAGTGTCTAATGTCATAATATCTGATTTTTAAAAAGGATGATGTTTTTATGTTAAGACATTGGAAAACATTTTAAATTAAAACTTCTGTGTTTTCTGGATAGGAGGTTGTGAAAGTTCTTTTCCTATTATTGCTCTTGTATTTAGATCTCTGTCCCTGACAACAAAATAAGATTACTTTTATTGCTTAAGGATACAAACAAAAAAAAGCTCTGTAGAATGTAAGTCCAACAAAAATGCAGGGCAGGAACAAATCCCTTAAAATAACTTGCTTGGAGTTAAAGGCTGAGAACGATGGAATGATTTTTCTTTAATAAATTGTATAAATTCAAGTTCAATTGTGCTAAGCCTGGACAAATGGAAAATTAATATGATATTAATCTTTTGAGAAAGAGTTATCTTTTACTCTGACATCAGTGAATAGGAGAAATTCACTAAGGCAAATGAGAGTATATGCCTCTACTGTGTATTTTACCAGGCAGAGTGACCCTTTCACTGCTACTCTTCGAGGCAAGTTGCTTTGGCAGATGGCAGCCCAGTAAGACACGGAAGATTACACGGGGGTAGATCATGCCGCAGGTTCTCAGGCATGTCTTACTCAGATTTGGCTGCTGAACTGTAACAGCATGCAGAAACACCATAGAAGGAAGCCTGTGACCAACAGAATTGCATCATTTAACAATTTTTTTAAAATTTTAAATGTAAAAACTGTTGCATACCTTCATTTTTCTGCTATAGAGAACTAGAGGTTGGATTTGCTGTGTTACAAACTTGAGAAATTAGAGAAACAAAAATGACAAAATAAAATTAGTTCTAGCATAGTTTTCACAACACCTATACCAGAGCTCGTAATGTAACAAGGGAGTGCCTACCTTAACATACACGTAAGACATAATATATACTTCTTTTACTGTAGTGTTATTACAATGCACTCATTCTATCTTCATTAGGGGTAGAAAAGATATATTAGGTTGTTATTGCACATGCTGCCTCAGAAGCTGCAAAAGGAAAATACTCCTTCTCCCTAATGGCAATATAATATTGTCAGCATTGTTTTCTATTCATTTCCCTATAAATCCTGATATTGTCTTTCTTTTTGACCAACACTGTGCATTAAGCAGATATTTTCATTGTACTAACTAAATGACACTCATTTCTTTCTCCTCAGAGGTTATAATGCATTTATTTCAGCATTTATTCTACTTACATATAGTCAGAATTTTTCTGATGAAACCACATATAATCAGAAAATCCCAATTCTTTCAGCCGAATTTTAAACAAAAACACTATCACTGAGGTCCATGGGAGTTAAGTAAAAGATTAATGAAAATAGTATTATCTGTATGTTTAAGTTCCGTGCCAAAATAGGGCTTCTGTAATGTTTTTCCTTTAAAATTCCTATTTATTATTTGAAAAATTCAAAGGTTCATCATATTAGAATTTCTAATTAAATATTCATTCAAATAAGTAATATAGTTTCCCTTAACTGTTTTTATTCTACTTAGTTGTATTTTTCATACTTGAATCACATGTGTGTTGTCCTCTTTTGATGACAGCTTTTATTAATTCTCTTAAGTCCAGCTGACCCACCTCCTACAGTCCTGAGTAGGAATATCACAATTATGCCTGTGTTTTCTTTTTTCTCTTTTAGTACAGTACTTTGTTTTTGTTTCTTTCATTTTTTTTTCCACAGGGTTAGGGCTTTTTTTCCTGAAAAATGTTTATTTGATTTGTTGCACTACACTTCTTGCAGTTCAGACTCCAGAGGTGCATAAGAAGAGTGAAAAATTTATTGATAATCTAATCAAAATTATTATTAGTCCAATTAAACTGATGCTGATGCCAATACTCTAAAATATAAATTATAAATTATAAATTATAAAGATATATAAAAATTATAATATAAATTATAAATTATAGCTAATTCACATTATTAGTACAGTAAAAGTTTATAACTGATTTTATTCTTTGCCTTCCAATGAGATGATAAAGCCAGATGCCAGTGTCCCAAGTCCAAAAAGAGTGTGGTGATAATGGTAGATTTGGATTCCTCCTTGCTATTGTGTCGACATGTGACTATTTTATATGATTGCCAAACTATAAGCTTACTTGCCTTTTCTTCAATTCTCTTCAATTATATCACACAATATTATTTATTGTATGTGGGATATTTTTTCTGTGTTTGCTTTCATCTCCTAAAGCTGATTTTACCAGCTGCTTAGTGACAGGCAATTGACCAATTGTGATTAGTGTCTATAGCTGAGGGCCCCAGCCTGCACTTCAGAGGCCCTTGAGCTGCCAAGGCTCCACCCCTCTATGTTGCAATCCTTTTCTAGTGTCATAGATTGCCTTTTCCGCTGCACACTATAGCTACTAGTTTTTTCTAGCTATGTTCTCGTTTTGGATGGGATAGAGCTTATTTTCTCCATAGCAGTAAGTACAGGGCTGTGTTTTGGTTTCGTGCTGAAAACCATGTTGATAACCCAGGGATATTTTAGCTACTGCTGAGCACTGCTCACACAGCGTCATGGCCTTTTGTGCTTCTCACAGCTCCCCAACAGAGAGTAGTCTGGGGGCGGGCAAGAAGCTGGGAGAAGTCACAGCTTGAACAGCTGACCTTCTGAGTTATGTCATTTATCTTCTCACGTAACTGTTACGTGTGATGGAGCCCTGTTTTCCTGGAGACAGCTGAACACCTGCCTGCCCATTGGAAGTAGCGAATGAATTCCTTATGTTACTTAGCTTTCAAGTATGGCTTTTGCTTTACCTATTAAACTGTATCTCAACCCATGAGTTTTCTCACTTTTACCCTTCTGATTCTCTTCCCCATCCCACTGAGGGGGGGAGGGTGGGGCAGGGAGTTAGTGAGTGGCTGTGAGTGAGCGAGTGAGTGCTGAGCTGCCTACAGGGGTTAGTAAAGGCAGGCACCACCCCACATCATTGGGCAAAGCTGAGCTAAACCTAAACTATCTAATGGCCTTCTACTCATTCTCCATGTGGATCAAGGAAGTGCACAGAAAGCCTGATAGGTCCTGAGGCTCTTACTGTTCATACAAAGACTGTGGCCCATTACTAGCTGTTGCAAGTCTATGTTACTGGGTGATGGGGCTACAAATGCTTCTAGAGCTTTGTGGAGTTATTATCAATTTCAACATCCCTTTGTCTTTAAAGCTGGGATATCTCATGGGAATATCTTATGATATTTGGTTCTATTAGTAATCTCCTGATTATATCAATTTTTATTTTAGGATATTATAAGATAATTTTCTCAGGTTTTTCTTCCCATTTCTAGAACCTTCATACATAATTGGCCACAGTCCCTGAGTAGTTAATGCAGTTCCCTATAAAACTCACATTTAATTTTTGTTTCTACTTGAATTTAATAGTAAACCCATTACTAGTTGTGAGGCTCTTAAATATTATGCTGATTGCTGCCAACTGTAGTCCTAGGGACATATTTACACAGTAGGTTGAGAGGTGCCTGGGCTTATTTTTTGTACTATGGCCAAAAGCAAATTCAAGCTGACTCCTTAGGCTGTAAAACCAATGCAAAGGTCTTATGTCTTCTTTGGACATTATTACACTGCTGAAATAGGCCCAAGAGATGCATGGTATCTGAATAAGACTAGTACAGCATGTAACTATAAAACGCATAGAGAAAAGGCAACTAAGGAACATTTATAGCTCCTCTTGTTGGCCTGGCTTATTCCCCAGTTGAATGGGATGCTATGAGCATTGCCATCTTGGACCCTGCCCTCAAGGTCCTTCAGTTTAAAGCCCACTTCTTTGAGACTGGTGTATTCCATCCCTCCCTAACAGGTTATAGTCATCTAAGAATGTCCCATTGTCATAAAACCCATACCCCTCGTGAAGGCACCAGCCATGTAGCCAGGAGTTGATATTCATTATTCTTCTATCTTTCCTCTAACCAACAACATGGAGGAAAAGATAACTTAGTAACACAAGAATGATGGTAACAGAAGTTCTGCAGCTCTCGGTGTTTTTGAAAACACAGTCCATGTTTTCTTGCTGTTGGACCTGAGAATATTATTTCATGAAAGGGTTGGTATGCAAGGAGTAGTATTTATGCCTAACTTCAGAGGTTCAAAACAAAGGTATGGAAGCCTAAGCTAATTACTTCCACCTCCTACCCTAACCAGTCAACAAAAGTAGACACCTCTAAAGAGTGATTCATCAGGATTAGGCAAGTATCTCAGAAGTTAAATGGATCACATTTGGAGATGCTTCTTTCTCTCTATTTAATAGAAAAAATGGAATCTGGGGATTCTTAGTTGCCTAAAAACAGGCAAGTAAATTAATTCTATTGAAAGATTCTCCTTTCTGAAAGGCCAAATCCTAGATCTGATTTTTCTTGCAATTCAAGTTTAGTTGCACACTTTCAGTGTTCATCTCCAAAAAGAACACCCTTTCTTGAGTAACTGCTAATGACTAGTGTGTTCACAGTTACACACAGGAACACAAAAACATTTTTCTGCTAGCCTTTAGCTAGACCAAAACTTAACGTTGCTTCAGCCATTTGTATGGCTTGGAAGATTTGACGACCCTGGCTATAGCCATGCAGCTGAATGATCTTATCTTCTGAAAAAGGATAGCCTGTGTTCAGGTTATCTATTGAAATGAATCCAGCCATAGTCAGTCCCAAGTCACAACTGGGAATTTCCTGGGTAGAGCACATGCCAGGAAACTTGTTTTCAACTCAACAGGAGGCCTCTCTCTGGCACTGTGTCTTCCTTGGACCTCAGATATTGTAGCCTTGTCTCTTCTCCTGTCTGAGGCATCAGCTGCTTTCTACTAATCTATGAAGGCGGGGTTCATTCACTACTGTGGCTTTGGCTGTTAATGGGCTCTATTACTGCTACAGGATTCAGACCATGTGGGACTGTATCTTTTCATGAGGGCAACCACCTATGCAAGGGTCACCCTTGATCTGTGGCTTGTTCCTGTGGGTGCAGTAATATTTTACTTGCTGCTGCCTGACATTTGGTATCTGTATCAACCTGAATACTGTGAAAATGGGTTAAATAGGTGAACTGGGAAAGATCCTGAAGTGATGAACTAGTGTTTTTAAGGAATAAGCCTCCTCAGAAGTAGAATCTAGGATTTATTACTTCTCTCATAGATATTAGTTCTTATGTATGCCTACAGTGATAATTTTCATGTTCTTTTTGCCCACATAACAGGAGTGGAAGAAGTGTATCTGATTTGATGAATATGTATACTAGTTATGTTATGGGAACATAGAACTGCTTTCTTTTTGCTTCAAGTGAATTCTTTCATGGATAAGTGGGCTGCTTTAGAGTGAACTGTCATATGAAGACAGGCTGAGAGAGTTGGGGCTGTTCAGCCTGGAGAAGAGAAGGTTCTGGGGAGACCTTATAGTGACCTTCTAGTACCTGAAGGGGACCTGCAGGAAGGCAGGGGAAGGTCTATTTAAAAGAGTTTGTAGTGATAGGACAAGGAGTAATAGTTTTAAGCTAGGAAAGGATGGATTTAGGCTGGATATTAGAAAAAAGTTCTTTAACATGAGGGTGATAGATCACTGGAATGGGCTGCCCAGAGAGGTGGTGGAGGCCCCATCCCTGGAGATGTTCAAGGTCAGGCGTGATGGGGCTCTGAGCAGCCTGACCTAGGTAGAGATGTCTCTACTTGTGTAGGGAGATTGGACCAGATGACCTCTAGAGGTGCCTTCCAGCCTAAAACATTCTATGATTCTATGAATTTTCATATCCTTGAAACTTGCTTTTCTGCTAGAATTCATTCCAAAGTAAAAATTAGTCTAGTTTTACATTCCCATATATTTCTTATGATCATAGGAGGATGCACTGCTTTAAGTCTGAAGAGTGTTGTTACCACACGTCTCAAACATAAGGACCACCCTACATTCAAAGTTCTGTAGATAACACTGATGCTTGCAGGAGAGGTAGTCTCAAGTTTTCAGTCTTCATTCATCTGTTGGGGTGAACAGCTTTCACTTATTACAGCAATTCTCATCTTGTTTCAACAAGACATATATATGAAAAGGGAACATGAATATGGTAACTTCATGATCTCTTCAAAGATGTATTCCTTCAGCTCAGTGACTGGAAGCAAAACTGTTAGATACAAATTAAAGAAACAAAACCCAGGAACCCTCCTATACTTATATCATAATGAAACTTTAACTGTGTGAGGTTTTCTTCCTTTGACACTTTCACTGATAGACATTTCTAAAGAACAGAGAGAGTGTGTGGATGCCTTTAACCCCGCTCCATCAATTTGACAGCATTTAGTGTGTTTGTCAATCACATTTATTCTGAAAAAGTAAGGACACAATGTTCAAGGGAAAAAATAAAGGTAGTGTAAAGAGCTACTTGACAATTAAAGTGCCTAGGGAGCTTTGGCTCGCCAGAACAATTATTTTATATTTATATTTATATTTATATTTATGGGGAATATTATTTGAATGTTATTTTTTCAAAGTTTTTTCATAGATCCGTTTGTGTTACCTAAATATTTTAAAGCTTAACTTTCTAAAAAACAATTATGCTTACCTAACTGAATTATAAGACTGGATTTCCAATACTGATCAGTGCTTTCATATGTAAACATCACCAAAAAACAAACTTGCAACTTCTCTCTTGCAAAAATCTGAAAATACCAGAGTTTGTCTTAAAATGTGAGGAGGTAAAAACTTACATGTACAGTCACTGAGCTCACCATGTGTGAGCGACTCAGTTTAAAAGAGGAAGACATGAAGAAAGTTTACTTTCCACAAAGATTCTTTGGCTTCCAATGAACACACTTTAGTCTGTTATTCTACTCAAACAATATAACTTCATTCTTAGGGCATACACAAAACCCTTATGTTCACAGACTTTGGGACTGGGCTTACTATTCTGCACTTAGGAGAGTTGTACAATACTCCTAAATAATGTAGGTTGCATTTAAATTAAGTTTACTTCTGATTGGCAAATTTCTGTTACAGAACTTCTTTTACTACTGTTTTAGTACTTTTACAGATGGTTTTATATATAAGTCTGGTGCCATAGCTTATTTTTCTCATCTTGGCTATGCCATTATTCAAATCAGAAGAAATAAAGGAAAAATCAGATTATAATTTTACATTATCTTGAGAGAGGGTTTTGTGAAAGCATCTTTATTGCAAGTGTGAGATAGAAAAATATGCAAGATTCTAACAGAGATTGCAGACAACATTTGAAAAACTCTTATCTAAAAAGTGCATATCTTTTATGAAAAGTTTCTTATCTAAATAAAAGAGTGTCACTACATGGTTTGATTTATCTATTATTTGTGTTCCAGTTTCTGAGAAAACTTAGAGCTTTTTGTTTTCTGTTGTATTTGGATGTAAAAAAAAGTAACAGTCTTGAAACTCATTGCAAATTGTTTTTGCACTCATACTTGAAAGACATGCTGATATTGTGAATATAATATTATTAAGATTCATTATGAAATTACCATGACAATTAAGTCAACTGTGAAACACCAGTTCAGGAGTAACTCTCTCATATTAAAATAATAGCATTAGTCCTTGTCATGCAGAGAAATGTAATTAATGTAAATTTAATTTGCATATTCCCTGCTTAATTTATTTTTTTTGTTAATCTTGTAATCACTGCAAGTAATTTTTCAAAAAGGTGACCTTAATAAGTAATTAACATTTTTCTTAAACTTAACCTAACAATTGTTAGTTTATTATTATTGTTACTATAAACAAATAAAATATCTGTTCTAAACAGACATGCTCAAAAAGCAGAGAACCTTGAGATAATGGAAAAAAGGTGGATTATTTCATGTAGAAGGGCTGAGATCATAATAAACACATTAAAATACACATACACTTATACAGCCACAGAGTTCACATCTACTGTGAATCTCTTTAAATGGTTCTTATTGACCAACAATTACTATCATGATGCCTTAGACATTTTTATAACCAGGCAGAAAACTCAGAGCCTGGGATTAATTATTTGTATTAGACATATGGACTAATCTATCTTCCTTCTTCTGTGTCAATTATTCACAATCATATTTCCCAAATATAGTAATTATCCAAAGACTGTTTTATGCAGATGCTGGTGAATAGCATGTTCACAAAATATTTATTTTGAGTGTGTCTTAAAGATCACAATTCTGTTCTAATTTTCACTGGTACAAATGCACAGAAATATATCTTCTTTAGTGAGTAGAAGATCAAAGCAACAGAAGCAATAGAAATTCTCTTAAACACAAAGAATTTCCAGGGCCAGAAAAAGCCAGAACTGAAAGTATAAATATTTAAGTTGCTGAATTCATTATTCATTTTATTTAAATATTCTTTGATTGCTATAGAAAATTATTCTCATTGGCACATCTTCCTTCCAAAAACTCATTTGCTAGAATGTTCACAAAAAGGCGAACATAAAGCAGCGAGTACAAGTGAAAGGATTCATTTAAAAGTGAATATTCACAGGAAATTATTTGCCCAGCTGGCAGAAATAACTGTGGTAGCCAGAAGTAATTACTGGATATCTGAACTACATAATTTTAGCCAAGACCCAAAAGCTTTTCTGTGCAAAAGGGAATCATGGAGCTTGGGATATTTTAAATGAGCTTTTGATACTTCTTCTGTCATGGTTCCATGTGACATGTGGCTCCATTGCTAAACTAAAAGAAAAAGTCACTATTTGGATTCAATTCTGCTCTGAGATGCATGAATGTTGAATTTATCAGTGTAGTAGGGTATAATCACAAGTAGATATTAATGTTGACGTCACTAACAGGTATTTTGGTATTTTGTTGCTGTGAGAATTGGGCTTTTTTTAACAGCCCTGGGAGTTTTGAAACCAAATGCTGCGGTCATAAATTTGTACTTCAGTTTTAATTTTTTAAACTTATAATGTGATATACAGAATCATAGAGTCATAGAAAGTTTAGGTTAGGAAGGGTCTAGTCCAGCTCCCCTGCTCTGAGCAAGGGACATCTTCCACTAGATCAGGTTCCTAAGAGCCCCATCCAACCTGACCTTGAGCGTTTGCATTTGGCTGCTGAAAGGCCTCTATAAGGTCTCCCCAGAGCCTTTTCTTCAGGCTGAACGACCCCAACTCTCTCTGCCTTTTTTCATAGGAGAGGTGTTCTAGCCCTCTGTTCCTTTTTGAGGCCCTCCTCTGGACCTGCTCCAGCAGGTTCAGGTCTTTCTTGTGCTGAAGACTCCAGAGCTGGGTGCAGTACTCCAGGCTGTGTCTCATGAGAGCAGAGTAGAGTGAGAAAGTCATCTCGCTCAACCTGCTGGCAATGCTTCATTTGATGCAACCCAGGATATGTTTGGCCTTTTGGGCTGTGAGTGCACATTGTTGGTTGATGTCCAGCTTTTCATCTACTAGTACCTCCCAAGTCCTTCTCTGCAGAGCTGCTATTAATCCCTTCATCCTCTAGCTGGGGATTGCCCTAATGACCCAACCATGGTGGAGGGACTTGCCCTTGGCCTTGTGGAACCTTCACACACACCCACTTCTCAAGCTTGTCCAGGTTGCATGATGGCAATAATTCACTAGTAAGAAGTTGGGTTCAGCAGAAAGCTTCATCATGTTCATAGTCAGCATAAGTCAGATGTTACTTTTCACTTTCCAAAGTTTCACAAAATTTTTCTTCTTTGGTTGCTTTTTTTCTCCAAAAGATCTAGGATGCGTCTTGAGATCTTCCATGCTGTGGATTTATAGTTTAACATTCTAAGGTTATATGATCCTCTTATAATATTCCTCACAAGTTGCATGACCGTTTTAAGGTTTTAACTTGTTGAGGTAGATATCAGTAATAAGCCTTACATTTATTCAACATCAACATGTATTCTGCAACAGCAATAGACTATTTCTTAATGCAATTAGTTGGAGTGTTAACAAAAAAGACAACTGAGGTAAAGTTGAACTGGCTCAAATTGCTTTAGTGGAAAAGTAATGTGTATCTGCTCCCATGCTGTGGAATGAAACTTCAGAATCATATAACATCCAGAATATTAAATTAAGAAATGTAAGATGTTCCTTTGTGTCACATTCCTGTCTTTCAAAATGTCATTCTGTAACCATGTCAACAATATTTTACTATTTTATACAACCTCTCTATCTACATGAAAATGTGTTGTTATTAGCCAGTACTATTGGTAGCTCATGCTTAAAAAAATAGCAACAAAAAAAAATTTGGAGTAATATAACTTGTTTAAATTGATACTGAATTGCAGAAGACTCTCCCACTGTTCCTGCTGGCTTAGTGTAACAGATGTCATTAAATTACCTTCAACTCAAACAGGTAAAAACTTACCTACTGAACTGCTCAGTACATAGATATTTCTGCTACCACCTTGTTGTGGGTTAACCTTGCTTGAGCGCCAGGCGCCCACCAAGCCACTCTATCACCCCCCCCTTTTTCCCCTCTCCCTCCTCAGCAGAGCAAAGAAAAAAAGGGGAGGAAAATAAGATGACAAATGAAAGCAGTTGAATAATAATAGAAGAAAAGTCAAGCAAATCCGTGCAGGGAAGCAAAGGAAAACAAAGATTTATTCTCTACTTCCCATCAGTAGGTGATGTTTGGCCACTCCCTGGTAAGCAGGGCTCCAAAACGGATAGCGGTTGCTCTGGAGGACAACAGAACCACCCCCCCTCTCTGCTTCCTTTTCCCTAGCTTTACAACTGAGCTGATGTTGTATGTTATGGAGTATCCCTTTGGTCAATTTGGGTCAGCTGTCCTGGTTGTGTCCCCCCCACTGGGGGGGAGAATGTTGGGAAGAGCCTTGGTGCTGTGCAAGCACTGCTCAGCAGTAGTCACAACACGGGTGTGTTACCAACACCCTTCTAGCTCCCAGCACAAAACACTGCACCATGAGGGCTGCTATGTGGAAAACCAGCTCAGCCAGACCCACTACACACCTTCAGTGTTTCTCACATTCTCTGGGTTTTTAAATCAGGCCTTGATATCTTCTAGAAGACAGTCTTTAAATTAATAGACACCCAAGGGAAAAAATTTGGCATAAGAGCATAGGGCCTGTGTTTTTCAAGAAGAGTTATATTTAGTCATAGACTACATAAGTAAGATATTTCATTCTGAACTTGAAATATGTTAATCTGATGTTCTTTCAAGATGCCGAGGTATTCTATTTTCAACCCATCAACAGTGTTTCACAGTGATAACAAAATACGTTGTTTACTAAAAGTACTTGACACAGATACCAAAGGCTCTGTAAACACATCTTCTTCTAACTATTTAAACGGAGTTCTATGCCTTTTGTGTCAGTTGTGGTCTATGGGTACAATGTGTCATAAGAAATTTTGCAATAAAGCTTATAATAAGAACTAGTTTTGTAATATGCTCACTGGCAACGTCTCGATCAGCCATCTCTCTGAGAAATAATAAGGAAAGGCAATGTTCATGTTTGTTGTCAGTTAGGTTATGTATCTCTAGTCAAAAGTCTAACAGAAAGAGGGAAGTGAAGGTCAGGTAGTGGGAAAAAGAAGGTGATCTAACTCTTCCCTGACTTTTTCTTATATACAGAATTTTGTTTTACTGACGTGGGCACAAAAAGAAGGAAAGAAATCAGTTTGAAAAGCTCGAGACTAGTACGAGTTTATCTGTTCTTTACTACTGTTTTGGTTTTTCTTTACTTTTGTTTACAGAGGAATCTTGTCATCCAGAGGACAATGGTTAATTGTTATTTCCAATATTTACATAATGAGAACACAGGGTGTCACACATAAAGGCTTCTACAGGTATTTGAGAAATACAATTTCTAGTAAGCGTATTATCAGAAAAAGAAAGATGAATTATCTTAACCAAAGTGAGTTCTAGAGAGCTACAAGCTACTGCATGCTACCTTAATTCTCTGGCTGATCAAAAGCTACTATGGGAATGAATTTTCCCTTGAAATTGGAAATGATGTGGCATGCTGTTAACCAAAATAAACTGGGTATAAGAAGCTGTGTGTGATATTTCTCATGAGGTGGGGGGAAATAAACTAATTTTTAACTAAGAAAGCTGTGAAATTTACAATTTCTTGGTGTGATTCCACACTGTGGAGCTGGACTTTGAGGTTCTAATTCTATATTATGATATTATTTTTGTTCTTTTCCCCCCCATAATTAAATGGCTTACTTGCCAGATTGTGCCTTAAATACAGAACCTGTCACAGAGGTTCGCTCATAGCTAAGGAAGAAGAGTCATAAAATAAATTGTTATTAACACATCAGGTACCCTGCTGTGCTCACCCCAGAATTCACAAAGGAATTATTTCTCTCCAGTTTAGTCAGCAGCAGGATCGGTCCTCAATCTCTGTGAAATATGTTCGAGCATTTACTAGACAGTCTTACTGTTTATTAGAAGGTAGGCTTCTGCCTCAAAGCGTAGGATAGAAAAAATATTTAAACAACGGTAGCAGAGAACATGATTATATTCATTTTATTTAAATTTGTGACAGAAAGAAGTGAGTATCAATTGTTCTCCAAAACTGTAATACATTAGAAGTAATAATGAACTTTAACATCTCTAGATTCTAAGAACAACAACAATGCTTCAATATTCCAGACTTTTGGTGAAGAATTTCATGTACTTTGAAATTTACTGTTTGAATGTCCTGTCATAGAATAACTTGAATAAATCTGACATGCCTTTGCCTCATTTTTCATGGTATCAGTTACCCCTTTGCCTTACACAGTATCACACCAGTTGGCGTACAATATCACATCCACAGTGATGAAGCACCTGAGCTTGATCTGAGCAATACACCTCTTTGCATTGCTACTGCTAAATAAGAAAGAGAGAAAGTGCAAGTCATGTTCTAGTCATTTAAGCAAAATATATACATAAACAACATTATTTCAGCAATAGGCTGGCCCAAAGAAATTATTGCTTCCCTACTGTTGTAGGAAGTAGGTTCATAGATTCATGTCAAATCTCATACTCATTTTCAAATGCTAGCAAATAGAAGTTTGAAGGTGAGGACTCTTGACTGAAAATTCAGAGATTCCTTCATCACTAGTTATAGGAAGATTAATATTACTCCTTTTGTCCCTACCTCAGAACAAGGTCTGTTGATGTAGATACAGGCAAACTACTTTGTCTCCTACATATTATATATGCAGTGATTTGTCACTCTTGATGGTTCATTTTATGGAAATTTTAGCTGATTCAATATAAGAAAAAATATTTCCAAGAAACTCAAACATGATGTAGAAGAGCATCATATAAAAAGCTAGAGAGAGCTGAGTCTACAAAACATACATTGAGGTATCATTTATTACTTCCCTTGTTCTTCATTTTATATTTTATCTGCTATGTTACAACCATATTACTATTCCAGGCTGTGGCTATGTTCCTGTGTACTTAATGATATATATCAACATTTGTTTGCATTTTCAGGACGTTATTTTTGGGTGATTAATTTGGGTGTCAAAACCCAAACTGCTGTCGTCCAGATACTATTCTGATCAGATTAACTGTGTCATTATCCACAGGTATGAGGCATTTCAATTCTAGACCATTGTTCAGTTTAGATAATTAAGTTGTCACTCCTTTAAGCAATTTATTACAATATAGTATGCAATTGTTTTATTATACATGAAAGCCGTTAATGGGCAGGTTCCCATCAGTGGTTTGCAATTTGATTATGCGCATGACTATCAAAAATGTAAAATAAAATACATGTCACTAGGAAAAATAATATAAAAAAAGTTAGAAAACAATGATCTTTAGCATTTCTAGTTATTTTTTTAATGTTCTCTCAGAATTACATTGTCTTCAGCTAATTCAATTTACAGAGATTTGTTAATTCAGCTCTGAGCAGGTCATTCTACATGATAACTGTGAACTTGATAAATTAATATGTATTGATTAAATAACAAATAATAGAATATTCAAAACCACATCTATTTGTTTTGAGTATTTGTATGACCCACGAGATAAAAAAGAAAAAAAAAGAGTGAAAAGGATTTCATGACAGAAATCATTGTCTGGATGTACTGAATTCACTAATTTAACATTGTGTTCTTCAGTAAGAATGTGAGCAAAGAAAACTTTGAATCCTATCACTGGTCTAAATGCACATTTAATTGCATTTTAGTATCATCTCAACTTCTTTGGCCAGTGGTATTTTAGTTTAATCAGGACATTTTTCTAGCTGACTTTTGGGAAGATCATTTTTTAGCTGCCTATTTTGGAGTTTCTTTTCCTTCATAGCAGATGCATGTTGTCATTGCTACAGTCAAAATATTAACCGAGTGCTAACCTCTTTAAGTTTTAATGTTACGTCAATGTGTTTTTTTCGTTGATTGGATGAATGCATGGGTGGGTTTTTTGTGCAAAACTGCAAATCATTTTTTATTCCTTGAAACATTAAAGAATGTTTCATTGTACCTGCAAATTCAAAGAAAATCACAATTTGATGAATTACATCAAATCTTATCACAAAGGCATATTTGTGAATATTAGTTAAAATTACCATGAGACCAAACAAAGCAACAAAGTTAGTTCCACATCCACATTAGAACTAAGAGGAAGACTAAGGCAGCTTAGTGCTGTTATTTGTTTGAGGGAAAAGTAAACATAATGGATGGTATAGGGAAAGCTGAGGTAGTCAAAGCTGTCTCACTTCATTCTTCTCAAAAAGACAAAAAAAAAAAAAAGATAAAAAAAGATTAATTGTGACCAGACTCCAAGGAAAATTAATTTTAACATGGTGACAGGTATAGGCAGAATGTGTAAATAAATATCTTTAGAAGTGTACATAGATCAGATGCGTTCAGAGCCATAGGCTCAGATAAAATTCTCCCCAAAGTACTTAAGGAGCTAGCTAATACAATCTTGTTATCATTAGTCTTTCTCTTTGACAAACTACTGAGCATGGGGACAGTCCCACAGTACTGAAGAAGGCCAAACATAGTATTTATTCTTAAAAGGGGAGTGAAAAGGGGAAAAGGGGAGTCTATGGAGACTTTCAAAACCTGCCCTAGGTGAACCTGCTCTGGCAGAGGGGGTGGACTAGATGATCTCCAGAGGCCCCTTCCATCCCTTACCATTCTGTGATGTTGTGATTCTGTGAAGAATCAGGAAGTTATAGATATCAATCTTTTTTTCAGTATATGGAAAGAGTCTGATTTTTTTTTTAAACCAAACATTTTCCAAGCTCCTAGGAGATAATAAGATCTGAAACAAACAGCCAGTATAGTTATGCCAATAGATATATAATTTTCTTCTTTATCAGAATGGCTGCTCTGATGGACAATGGGAAAGAGTACATGGTTTACTGTATTTTATTGTATTGTCATAAGAAAATGAGGAAAATACACTTCAAACTAAAAGAAACTATTTATAAAAAAAAT
The DNA here is from genome assembly GCA_013400335.1 of Eurystomus gularis. NCBI lineage: Eukaryota > Metazoa > Chordata > Aves > Coraciiformes > Coraciidae > Eurystomus > Eurystomus gularis. The sequence goes on from VZZY01010610.1 coordinate 16,570, forward strand.
AGCAGGACTTTTTCTCAATTCTTTACTAAAAGCAGGTTAATCCAAAAGGACTCTTACATGGGGCTGTTTCAGCCTGGTTTTATTACATACTTACACTAACTTAGGGATGGAAAATAAAGAGCATATGCATGAAAATTGTGTCACCCCAAAAAAACAGAAATTGAAAACAGCCTTGGGACAAGGATCAGACTTCAGGATGATCTTTGTGAATTGGAGCTACCGCAAAAAAAAAACAAAAAAACAAAAAAAAAAACCCCAAAACATTAGGAGCCATCTCTCAGTCAAGAAAAATGCAAAACACCATTAGCAAAATTTAAAAAATGAAAGTCATCAATGAAGTATAGAGACAAACTCCCTTTACTCCATTCTGAGGAGAACCTATTTGGAGTACTGTGCGCAGCTCTGAAGACCTCAGCACAAGGAAAAAAGGAATCTGTTGGAGCAGGTCCAGAGAAGGGCCACAAAAATGATCAGAGGGCTGAAGCACCTCACCTGTGAAGAAAGGCTGAGAGAGCTGGGGTTGCTCAGCCTGGAGAAAAGAAGACTCCAGGGAGATTTTCCTGTGGTGACTGTGGCAATGTTTTCATACCGTCCTGGAGGGGTGCAGGGAAGTGAGTGTGTAGCAGTAAATAGAAGTGTCTCCTTTAGAGTACACATGGAGCGTCTAGTAATTTTTGACTCAAGGAGTTATAAACCAGGACCATTTCACTTGTGTTTGATACTCCTGGGCGTGTTTTTATTCTCTGGATTTTTCTCATGAACCTATTTAAAGTTTTTAGTTTGCACAACATCCAGTGCATATGCTTTTCACAGTTTTTTGTGAACTATCTCCTAATGATCGTTTTCAGTCTTCCAACTAGCACCTCCATTTAATGCCTTTTTAATGTTCTTCTCCTGAAAAAGGCAGTGAACTATGTTTCCTTATTCACTATCCCAGTGCCACTCTCAGTCCTCTCAAACATCTTTTCTCAATCATCTCTTTAGCCTGAAAAAGCCAACCACGTTGCATAAATGTTTGTATCTTAGGCTATCTTAGGGATAGCCTAAGATACAGTGAAACCTCTCATGGAGCTGAGGGTTAGAGTGCATGGATGAGGTGCCTGAAATAATTTTAAATATCACGAAATAGAGTGATGTCTGCATGATTCTTCCAACTGTTAACATTTAATGTATGTTCTCCTTACTGCAGTCTAAACAATGTAACGGGGATGCAAATAACCTGTTTAGTGGGATGTGATTAAGAAAACTAGAGAGTTACAGAGCAGCAAAATGGTGCAAATTGCACACAAATGCCTATATTTTCATCAAAAGCATAAAATAAAATTTTAAATTAGATTTTTTGAACAACAATTCAGTTTTCCCTTCTGCAGAAAATAACCTGTTTGAGACATAATTTTATAAGTTGGCAAAAAATCACGTATCATTTAAAAAAGAATCTTTTTTCCGTCAGTATTTTGTTAAAAAAATTCTCTATCCTGAAAAACACAGATCATCAAATAAAGCTTCTATTTCATCAAGAAAAAGGAGTTATTATCAAATTTCAAACTTTTAAATTGCCATGTACAAGCTGAATGGAAGCAAAAGATTGGTTTCATACATTCAAATAACTTATTACAATGACTATTTCCTGAATGTGAGTTTGAAATAGCAATTGTTGTGCATCTGAGGTTGCAGTCTTAATTATCCAGCAAGATATATGTTGCTAGAACCCTCTTTATCTCAATTTTCCATGTTCTTTTAGTGCTAAACTGCAGGTTTTACACACAATACATGTAATGAATGAATAATCCGTATTCAATTACATTAATGGAATCTGAACAGATTATTGGCAATAGAAGAATGATCATACTCCTTTTTTTCATCTTAGGAAATGCAGAAAACACTAAAACATTAAAGTATATTCCTCTTAGCTGACATAATGTATATTTGATAGTAGCATTTAAAGTGTTCCATTGGTCTTAAAAAATACTAATACACAGCATGTATTCTCTTGAAGAAAATGATGTCAGTCATGGATCAACCCTAAAGAGTCTTTCCCCTGCTCTGTGGATCTTTTCATTCCAGAAAACGTAATGTCACCTTGTTAGAGACCTTTGGTTGACAGACTTGGAGGGAGGTACAGAAGCAAAGTCTCTTAGTGCTACATAATCAAAATGGGGCTATAATGTTTTTAGATAAACTTTGAAGACTTATGAGTATCTATGTACTTAAAGAGAATGCTGAAGCGTTTTGATTATCATAGAGGACATTGGTGAGGTTAAGGTAGCATTGCAGCTCATGGTGTTCATGTTTCCACACAAAACCAGAAAAAATCAAAGAAAAGTTCCTCAATAAAATAGATTTTTAAATAGTTGCTATCTTCTTAAAAAGCAAAACTTAATTTCTGTAAAAACAAATAATTCTTAAATAGTCTTTCAAAATTTTACAGGTCCCTTACATACCTAGAGGTAAAACAACTCTGTCCCACTACTTCTCTCATTAACTCTTCAGCAGGCCTATTGTATTGCTGTAATCTGTGTCATTTATTTAAGTTTATTGTTTCTTTTATTGTGTGTACATGAGGGACATGGTAAGTTTTATACACACTTTGTTGCTGATAGTCTGAATTTGTTTTTACTAAGTCTATCCTTTTATACTTTTCCTTTAGTAGCACCTCAATAGTGTTCTAATAAACAGACTACAAAACACTTTAAAAATATTCATGGTTAAGCACCTACTACTCATTAGATTTTTAGTAACACACCTATTTGCTAGCATATCAAATGGTAATAAAAGTTAATTTATGTGAATCTGCAATAAGAACTATTTTTAAAATCTTGTTATGAAAATATATGCAAGAAATTTAATTCCTTTCATTGCTTTCATTATTTAAATTACACATACAAATGTTTGGTTTTATTGGAAAACCATATTCCTGCAAATTGAGACACCAATTTTAAACACTTTTTCTCTCTCACTATTTCTCTTGAAAGAAATTCAGCAGGTTTGCCATTTATATTTTCATTTAAGAAATCCTGTTCCTACTTATTTTGTATGAAATCTCAGCTTTGAAACAATGTAAATGAGATCAGAATGTGACCCAGTGAAAAAGGTTTGCCATCAAAGGATTCACACTTCAAGCTGTGTTATGTAGCTTTCCAAAAGTGACATCTGGCCTCTTGGCAGGTTCCTTAGGCAGCTGTGCTGGTGGCTCAGAAATTGCTGATGGGTCTGCCATATGCAGTACCTGCAGTGTGGCTGCTTCAGGCTTGCTCCAATTCATTGCCCTCCTGAATAAAATTTGCTTTGAATTATCTTCTATCTGAAAGTATTGGCATGCTATTGTGGGTTGTTGGGGTTTTTTTTTAGTTTAATCACAGATATGGTCAGAAAGGACAGTTCCAATTTCTGCTATACTGGCTTAGCTAGAGAAAACAACTCTGTGATCTGTGAGTATCCCAATGCTGCCCGCTGCTATTAAACAGATCTCCAGAACCTGACCAACAGGTTTGTAGACCTCTCCTGGTACTCTTGACTATCTCGAATATTCTGTTTCTCTGTACAACCTGCATATCTCTGGAATGTCTTGGAATCCACTGATTTTTTTTTCCTATGAGAGAATTTGCTTTGTCATGAAACTTTGAAACTGATAAAATGTCAGTAATGCTGACGGTATTTATAAACATGGATTGCATTAAGGGAATATTTTGCTGTTTGGTATGTTAATAAGATGAAAAATGAGACAAAAGTTCCAAAGACTGACAGATATGAGACCACAGAAAGATCTTTGTGTTCCTCAACAGGATGCTTTAATGTTTTTCTTCATCTACACACCTGTACACAGAAACATTATGTAACAGTTGTATTGCTGTTGCACCTAGAGACTCGTACTTATAATAAGGTATCAGTTGTGCTAAACTCTGTACACTCGTTGAAATGAATAATAACAGCAGTGTTTGGCAACAGTTTGCCATATATTAAGATCTTCTCCCCTCCAGCTCCACTTTAAGAACTAGATACCATGCCCAGATTAGCACAGCAGTGATGCAGGAAGCAATACACAACTCTTTGCAAGTGTTCTGAAAGTTAATAGTATAAGCTCTGAAATAATTTTTCTAATCATTGAGTTCTTGAAAGATTTTAATCATTATTACATACCCAGCAGTAAATGTATTAAACACAAAAGTACAGAGAGAGATTGCTTTCAAAAATGATTTTAAAGTCAGCATGTACTCAGTTACACACTTCTTATAAAATATTGCTAAAGCACACATTAGCCAGGAAATAGCAAGTTTTAGATTATACATAAAGTATAAGCTCTGCCACTCTGAATGAGGGTGACAGTACAGGCTGTTACAAGTAAGCCATACAACATAACCCTGTCTGGTAGCTCAAACCTGATCCAATCACTCACTCACTCTCGCTTAATAGGATGGGAGAATTGGAAGGACAAAAGCAACAAAAACTCATGGATTGAGGTAAAGAAAGTTTAATAAGTAAAGGAGGAAAAAAAGAAAACATGAGATACAAAGACAATCACTCAACACCTCCCACCAGCGGACTGATGCCCATCCAGTCTCTGAGAAATGGCTGCTTTGGAAATGTTAACATAAATTTATAATGGGCAAATCATGCCTGACCAACCTGATTGCCTTGATTGGATTTGGGGATTGAGAAAGGCAGAGGGTATTTGACTCTCTTTATTTTAGCAAGGATTTCAACATGATCTGCTTATGTTCTTGCATTCAAGTTTGAGTGTTACAGTATAAATGGGTGGACAAGTAGATGAGTGAAAAACTGGTTAGGTGCTTGAGCTCAGAAGTTACTGATTAATGAAGTCTGCTCTACTCAGGGACAAGCGGTATATCTCAAGGGTCTGTCCTGGGCCCTCTCCCGTTTAATGTCTTTGTCAATGATCTAGAGGAGGTAAGAGTGCACAGTCATCTGACCTGCAGATGACAGCAAATTGTAGAGTACAGTAAATATGCTTGAGGGCAGGGCTGATATTCAGATCTGGAGGAATTATCCACGTCGCTTTAACTTGGGAATTATCCAAGAGGTTGCCTTGGGGGAAGACCTGGCAGCTGCCACCCCAGTACCTATGGGGAAGTTAGCAAGAAGACAGGAGTTTGGTGCATGGTGGGATATTGAGAGGTAAGGGACATATTTTGAAACAAGATAGGTTCAGACTGGATGTAAGGAGAAACAGTTTCCCCATGAAGACAGTGAGGCAGTGGAACAGGATGAGTCGGGAGGTTATATAGTCTCTGTCCTTGGAGACTGCCAAGATCTGACCAGATAAAAATCTGAGCAACCTGGTAATTAACCCTGTTCTGAGTAGGAAGCTGGACTTGAGACCTCTTGAGGCCCTTTCCAACCTCTATTATCTGCAGAACTTTTTATTCTGTAAAGATTGTCGCAACTCAAGGAGCCATTGAAAGCTGCTACATAGAAAAGCTAAATGACCATTAAGAGCTCATTGCATTGGAAGGGAGGTATCTCTTCTTTTAACCTCTCTTACTCACCAAGCCTGAGTTTTCTCTTTAAAAACCAGTTTTTTCACCCCTTAGTTTATGTTACATTTATTTACCATTAGTGACTGAACATACTTTTGATGGTTTTGATGTGATTATTTCAAGAAATCACAGGTAGATCCAACTCAAGAAAGTTAATGTCACTGGGTTCTAAAACATCTTAACTAAGGTATGGTGACTTATAGTATTTTTCACTCCTCTATATTCATAACAATCAACTACAGTGGGCTTGATTCCTCTTTTCTGCTCCTGCAATTGGGTGAGGGAATTATTACTAATAAAACATTCTTTTAGAAAACAGCTATGAGATTGCCTGTGCCAGGAATGCAGAGAGGAGAACACAGTTTTCCTGAAACTGAGAGTGCAAGGCAGAAGTTTTCTGGTATTTTCACTGCTTCAATACACACGTCCATTAGCTTACTAGTCTTGTCAGGAATGAAACTCTATCAGAGCTGTTATTTTCCTTCATGTACCCAAGCAGACCATTTGTCTTACCTTTCACTTTTTGTGTAAGGTCCTCTGAGTACTTAAATTAACTTTTTCTATCTGCAATGATATATTATACACTTTCTTTTTACTGATAATGCAGCTTTCTTTTAGTACAATACAGGACATGAAGAGAAGCTTAATACATTTATCAGTGGGACTATATAATCTGATTGCTTGTGATTACAGAGGAGCTGGACCTAATGAATCTTACAGACCCTGGCAACATTATGCTCTGTGTTCTTGCTTCTTCACCTCAATGACATATACACTGCTTGCATGCTAAAACAGTCTTCCCTCCTTCGGTCACAGGCAGCCTACAGGACAAAGCTTTCTGCTGGATAAGCTATGTATTGGGTCTGGCTAAGATGGAGCTGATTTTTCCATAGCAGCCCTCATAGTGCTGTCCTCTGTATTAGTAGCTAGAAAGGTTTTGATAACATATCCGTGTTGTGGCTACTGCTAAGCAGTTCTTGTACAGCACCAATGCTGTCTTTTCCAACATTCCTTCCCCCATGGGATGGGGTGGGCAAGATTTCAGGAGGGGTCATGGCTAGACAGCTGACCCAAACTGACCAAAGAGATACTCCATACCATATGACATCTGCTCAGCAATGAATACTGAGAGAAAGGAGGGAGAGGGGAGGCATTCATTATTATGACTTTTGTCTTCTGGAGCAACTGCTATACGTACTAAAGACCTACTGGCTGGGAAGTAGTTGGACATCACCTGCTGATGGGAAACAGACAATAAATCTTTTGTTTTCCATTGTTTCTGTGCATGGCCTTTGCTTTTGCGTTCTTAAATTGCCTTTATCTTGACCCACAATCATCTTACATCTTATTTTCTCCCCTTACGATCCTGCTGAGGATGGGACTGATAAAGTGGCCTGGTGAGTGCCTGGCATCCAGCCAAGGTTGATTGATCACAAGGTAATAATATGGTTTATTTATCTACACAATTCACTATTTTATTTTGTGTTACTCAGTTACAATACAACTTATGTGTTGTTGGTAAAATATATCCATTTTAAATACATGTAGGTAAAATGCACACTGTGGATAAACTTTCATAGGACCATTTTTCCTGTATGCTGTTTGCTCTGATATCATAGAATCATAGAATGTTAGGGGTTGGAAGGGATCGCTGGAGATCAGCAAGTCCAACCCTCCTGCCAAGCAGGACCATAGAATCTAGGGCAGGTTACACAGGAATGCATCCAGATGGGTCTTGAAAGTCTCTGGAGAAGGAGACTCCACAACCTCTCTGGGGAACCCGTTCCGGTGCTCTGTAACCCTCACAGTAAAGAAATTCCTCCTCACGTTGAGGTGGAACTTCCTGGGCTCTAGCTTGTATCCATTGTCCCTTGTCCTATCACAGGGCACAAGTGAAAAGAGGTTGCCCCTTTCTTCATGACACCCAGCCCTCATCTATTTAAACACATTAATTCGATCCCCTCTCAGTCTTCTTTTCTCCAGAATAAAAAAGTACCAGGTCTCTCAACCTTTCCTCATAAGGCAGGTGTTCCAGNTTGGCCACAAGGGCACATTGCTGTCCCATGGATAACTTGCTGTCCACCAGGACTCCAAGGTCCTTCTCCACAGAGCTGCTCTCTAGCAGATCGCCTCTCAGTCTGTACAGGTGCATTTTATTACTCCTTCCCAGGTGCAGGACTCTGCACTTATTCTTGTTGGACCTCACTAGGTTCCTCTTTGCCCAGCTCTCCGGCCTGTCCAAATCCTGCTGAATGGCCGTACAGCCTTCAGGTGTATCAGCCAAACCTCCCAGTTTTGTATAATCAGCAAACTTGCTGAGAAGACACTCTGTCCCTTCATTGAGGTGGTTGATGAAGAGGTTGAACAGGACTGGTGTTGTGGTTCAGCCAGGACAGGGTCAGTTCGGTCAGCAGGAGCCGCGGCCGGGCTCTTCTATACCATGCTGATGTCATGCCCCAATGCGGACTCTGGGCCAGTTCCGGTTCTGAGCCAGTTCTGGTTCCAGGGGTCAGCGTGCAGAGGGGTGAAGGGTGCGCTCAGGGGCGGGGACTGCTCTGCCTTGTCTGTGTGCTCGGTACCATTTGTTTTGCACATTGTTTTACTCGCTTTTGCTATTGCTGTTGCTGTTCTGATTGTTTGTTATGTGATACTGTATTAAACTCTCCTCATCTCAACTCACAAAGGCACCTCTAAGCCCTCCTGCTGTTTCTTCCCATCTGAGTGGAAGGTTCCAAGAGGGAGGCAGCGGCAGTGGCCACATGGCTCAGCTTCCAGCAGGTGCTGAACCCCCACAACTGTCCTGAACCACCACAACTAGACCCAGAACTTACCCTTGGGGGACTCCACGAGTTACAGGTCTCCAGCTGGACATGGCACCATTGATATCATGCAGCAGTGTTCATCATCTGAATACGTTATGCTTTTATCTAATGATCTGGAAAAATGTTGAGATAATATATTATCTTGAATTAATTATGAGTAATGAGAGTTATGCAAAAAAATTGAATCAAAATATGTGTGCTTGTTATTAATACATAGCACATGTAAGAGATTTTCCTGCTGTGTTTAACTGATTCTTGTCCTGTTCAAGATAGTAGATTTAGGTTTTGCTGGAGTTATCTTACATAACCTCAGTCCTGTGATTAAGCATCTAGTCTAAGTAGTAAAAAGGTTCAATCTGCAATAACTGGAGAGCAGGAGATAGGAAGAAAAAAAATTGTTAATCAATCTTTTATCCATTTGTGTGATGCATAAGCTATATAATAATTATAAATATACAGCATGCTATGTTTTATATGTTCTGTATCTTACATTTTACCTAATGTGTATATATAGTTGCATATGTACATCTGGATGTGTAGCAATATGGACAGGAAGAGACAGTGTGCCCTCTGGGACACCCTCACATTAAGTTCTGCTCTGCAGAAGAGGAATGGTTTGCCTCCTCAAGGGGACTGTCTCACTGGCCATAGTCTCATCGACTACAGAGAGACTCTGCATGCCCAATTTGTGAGAGAGGAACCTCAACATTAGTTTTCTGCTTATTCACATGCAACATCTGTTTTCTAGAAGGCCTGCCTTAAAAGAGTGGAAATTCATACTTCTGATACAAGTGATCATTTGCTCTGCCCCTAACCTGGTGCCAATGTAGAGGCACGATTGATTTTCTCACTGTGAAGTATAACATATGATGGATATACAGAACTGTTCTTTCTTTAAATGATAAATTTCTAGCTTGCAAACAACATCTTAGAAGCAAACATGACAGATGGTAATAAATGTAAGTAGCCACTCTGAACCTGGAGTCTCATTATTTTTAAACTAATCTAGCTATGGCATACCAAGAAACTGTTTTAAGGCAGTTTTTACAGTATAGCGGAAAAACAAGTTTTAAGACAGAATTCTTTCTTAGCTAAGAACTTTAACTTTGTTACTGAGATTTTTTAGTTTTCTTTCCTATTTGAAGAAGCCAGTTCTTCACTGAGGAACAACTGATCTGAACTGTCTGATGATCCTTCTGGATGCTAGTAAGCATCTATGTTTCAGAAAGAGTTTTCACAGCAGACGCATAGCTCTTTGGACAGAATTATTGCCAAAATTAAACAGTTTTCACAGAAATTATCAGTGATTTTACAAAAAGCACGGTGGTTTTCTTTATTTTATTTGGTTCCATGTATCAGTTGCTGACTTCTCACCATGAGCCTTACTACTCAATAGTCTTTACTTTATAACTTCTCAAAAGCAAATACTCATTTCAAAGTAATACAAGTGGTAATTACTGACAGTAAATATAAAGCTGCTTTAAGGTCATATTTTATCAGCTATGACCTAACCAAGATGCCCAAACAAAAGCTATAGCCCCAACAGTAATACACAAAACTTTTCTGTGGGACAGTGTTATCGTTAACTAAATGCTCTGATAAAAATGGTTGTAAATAATCCTATACTGGCTTTTCATTGACTACACCAAAGAGACAACTATATAAACATTGAAGATGAAAAATAATGAAACACCTATAAATTCACAACCCTGCCCATGAATACCACCCATCATTAAATTTTACTTTCCTTTGAGGTTGGTTTAAACATCGTAATAGATTTCAAGTTCTTACTTGAAAAAAACAAACTAACAAAAAACCCCACAAAAAACCACAAAAAAAACAGGATAAGGAAAACTTCACAGAACTCCCAAGGAAGCTACTCTGTCCTCCTGAGGCAACTCTGAAAGAGAGTTTCCAGTTCAAGAAAATAAATGGGAGGATGGGAAGAGAGAAGGGTCTGGGCTTTAGCTAGTGAGTTTTACCCACACTGCACTCTTCATATGCATAGTGTCTCTCATTCAGCCTGGGGAGAAACATTTTGTACCAGAGCCAGTGTCCTAATCCTTCCTAGAAAAGATTATCAGATACCCTGATTGGCAGCTTAGACAGCTTTGTCTGATCAAGAGCTGCATTGCCATTCTCATATCAAGCAATAATATCTATGATATATTGGCTTTGTGAAAGAGCTGAACAATATTCCATCGCTTTGCAGATCTCCCATCTGGGATGTCTGAAATAGTGGTGAAGCTAGCAATTTTCTCTAACCTTACTTTAAAGGATCTGTTATTTTTCCTTCGGTGTACTTGCACAGCTGTTGCCAATGCAATGGAGAAGTTGTATTCTAGCTGCAGAGTTCTGCTACTGAAATCTAATGGTAACTTAACAGATAAATCCTTTTCAATATTTAATATTTACCATCCATGTATACTATTCATCACTGCTGCTTGTCCTCAATATCTTCTCTCTTGATACTATTACATTTATATTTTCTCTCAGTATAGTTGTACATTGGGATCACTTTTTTCACTGTTAACAAAACATGTAAAAATTTTGACTCAGTATCATATACTAAAAGAGTTAAACCATGTGATACTTTTCTGATAAAAAGCACTACATTGGATCTTCAGCCAGTGTAATTCAGTACATCGCTGTAAAATTGAAGAGATATACAGTGATTAAGACATTTTGAAAACCTGGCCAGCTATTGACCTCTTCAGACTCTTCTCTGAGAATGTGTAATACTTAATGTTAATATTCTTTTGGCTAGAAAGAATCTCAGAAATATTTCATTTAAAATGCAAAATTATTGTATCATAAAACATTATTTGCCATTTTCTTTCCTCTTAGAAAGCAGTTGCAGTGTTCTTTATACATTATATATTGCAGAATCACAATGCTCTTAAAATCTTTAAAACTTCAAAATTTTAAATATCACTCTTTTCACAAAACAGAAAAGAAACATAGCAATATCTTATTCCTTCCTACAGAAAAAAAAATTGAGTGAATCAGTCTGACTTGGGAAAAGTATGGGCTATTTTGGTACACAACTGAAGCTAAATCAAGGTGTAACTGAATAAGAAATATTAAGCAAATGCTAGAAATCTTATGATCCAGGTATCAGCTAACATACTATTAACGAATGAGTAATGTGAACAAAATGGAAAAGAGAGACTGGGAATGACTACTAAGAACAAGGAATTATTATTTTAAAAAGAATAAAACAAAAACCCCAAACCCCAAGCCAAAACAAAAAAATCCTCAAACCACAAAACAACACAACACAAAACAAAAAAAAAGAATTACAAAAAACTCAAAGCCTGGCTTAATTAGTATCAAGAAGTGCTGGATAGGTGCTGATGTCATCAGGCCTACAAGATAGTGACACCAGGGTGCACAATCCACCAGTCTAGGATCCCACTATCCCACCACCCCATCTTTTTTACTGTAGAAGTGAGTTCATCCCATGTGCTACGGACAGAACAATAGGCTGTTTTTTTGGCCTGGTTTAGGCTTCAGTGGTCAAAGGAAGCACTGTCCAGCAAGTCCCCCAAAGAACACTAGTCACGTGATTTAGATACCTTACTATCTCTTTTACAGTTTCTTGACCCTGCTTTTCACCTTTCCTTTCTTCTCCCTGTTGGCTCCCCTTTTCACATCTATTCCAAAATTTGATATTTCTGTTCCCAATACCTTCTGTAATGTGACATGATATCACTGATACTGTTATCTAGGTTGACTTGGTCTTGCAAGATTTTACTCTTCAAAAAGCACCCAGTACTCCTCTCCAATCATCCAGAAAGTTCAGCCATTTGTCATATAACTTCATTTTAATTACCCTAGTAGTTTTTCACATCCTTTTTAGCTAGCTTAACCGCAGATCAAGTCCTAGTCATTGGGCTGGTTATTTTCTTGCAGCCCTTATGGTTACTAGGATAACAGAAAATACTTCTAATACATCTTGAAGTTGTTTAAATTCAGCTATGACACTGCAATTAAGTTCAACAACTTCTGATGTTTTTTCCATACAGATAGTTGTCCTGGAAGAAACTAACAGTGTGTGGATAATAGTTATCAAGTCTGGATGTGGAAAAGAAGTGGTATGAATAATACTCAGAGTCTAATGTTATATATCATAAGTCACAACCAGAGCTGACGAGGCGTTGATTCTTCAGACAAGGCCATGCCTTTCCTAGGACTATCTTAAATGAGAAAAGGGCACCCTATGATACAGAAACTATAAACTATGAATTCTTGGAGCATATGGATGTGGCATGCCTGCTTTTCTAAATATCTCTCATTCTCATCACTAACGCACCTGTTATCCAAAGTAAATCTCAGTCAGGGTGCATATGCACACAGTGACTTTCATTTCTATAGTAGCTGAGTGCCCCTTTTCAGCTCAGTTTCAGGAAAAGAAAAATACTACAAAGTTTAGGCTCAGTGGAAAGGAGATAATAAAAAACTAATGACACATTAGATCAAAAAGGATGTTTCTAATTTCTATGAATGGAAATAGAAAGAGGCCCAAGGAGACAGTGATATGAGAAAGATTAATTTCTGTAGCTTCCAATAACTTCTGACAAATTAACATTCTTAAATATAGAAATGGGAACATCAAAGAAGACCTTTTCATGCTTTCAACTGTGAGGTAAAAAAAGAAGTAAAAATAGACATCTGAGTGTCAGGAAAAAAATAAATCAGTTACAGTGTATGTACCCACCTCTGTGTTTGATATATGAATGTTTTCAGATATGTGCAAAATTCTATTTTTAATATAGATGATCATAATCACATTAATTGGGAGCTTTACTTCCGAAGAGTTTTCAAGCTATTGCAAAAACAACCTACTAGTTGACCTATGTTTGAAAACATTGTGGCAGAGACTTTTAGCTTCATCTAAGGCCATCTAATATAAGACTAGTTGTAATATCTTTCACTGATCTGAATATTCTCCACAAGCAGTCTACTCATTGAAAATTTCAAACTGCTAATTCTACCAAGAACTAGAACACACAAATTTACCTTATATATCATGAAAAAATAATAATGCATGTGAAGATCTGAAATCTTGGTTGGTAGCCAAAAAAAGGCAGTAATTGAGCTCCATTGAGCTCTTAGTCCAGACAATGCACATAAATATACAGCAGCAAAGTATCATAGTGCGAGATCACTCATTTTGTTTACCCAGTAGCTGTTCAGGTTGCTACAACCAGGAGACAGAGAGGATGCTGAAGCTCTGCAGTGGCCATGTCTCTCTGAGGAACAGCAAACGGTATCTCCTCCTACAATCTTGCCCTCACAGCTGCATTACCAGAAATACTTTGTGTCTGAAAGGATCTTCCAGTTCTTCCACCACTCAAGCTTCTTTCCTTCTCCTGTCCTTCTCATTGCCCCAATAAGAGGAAGAGTTAGTTCCTGTGGGTGACTGTGGGTCCCAGGATGGAAAATGGGGTTGCTTATCTGGAAAAGATGAGATGCAGGAGGCACCCAAGAATATTGTCAGAAACCAGTCTGTCCTCTGATCTCCAAATGCCCCGACGACAAGCCAGCAAAGAAAACCCTCCATGAATTTCTAGTCTCCAGCCTGGAGAAGTATTTGAGTTCAGGTCCTTCTAGGCAGGTGCAACTATCATAACTTTTTACTCAGAAAAGGGTAACAGCAAACCCACTTCTTTTTCTTCTTCCAAAGAATGGGACATTCTATACCAGCTATCCTTTCTAAGGTGATTGATTCCTTGTTGTTATTCTTCAAAGACAGGATATGTAACGTGTATTCCTGAATCAGCCGTGTCAGTCCTAGAGAAGAATGCTACTGTTGCCTCTCTTATTCTCAAAGCACATCTCAAAAGATGTGTCTTTTTTGGTTTGATCTTCAGAGGCACCTATCTCTCTGCATTTACTGGAGTTGATGTATTTAAAATATTTTCAAATTTTCAGCCTTTAGCATGCTTTTCTCCAAATCATTTTTTTTTCCTTTGAATTTATACACTCTTATGATTAACTTGCTAGAATCATAGAATGGTGGGGGTTGGAAAGGACCTCTGGAGATCATCTAGTCCAAACACACTGCTAAAAATGGTTCTTCTAGAGCAGGTTGCACAGGAACATGTCCAGGCTGGTTCCAGGTTAAACAGGTTTTTTTCTCCTCATAAAAGAGAGATGTTCCAGTCCCCTAATCATCTTTGTAGCCTTCCACTGGACTCTCTCCAGCAGTTCTCTGTCTCTCTTGAACTGGGGAATCCAGAACTGGACACAGTACTCCAGATGTGGCCTCACTAGGGCAGAGTAGAGAGGGGGGAGAACCTCCTGCAACCTGCTGGTCACACTCTTCTTAATGCACCCCGGGATACCATTGCCCTTCTTGGCCACAAGGGCATGCTGCTGTCTCATGGTTAACTTCTTGCCGGAACAGTTTTTCAGCAGAGCAACCCCTGACCTGCATGAGGTTCTTCCTCTGCAGTTGCAGTAATGTATACTTGCACTTGTTGAACTTCATTAGATTCCCCTCTGCCCAACTCTCCAGCCTGTCAAACTCTCACTAAATGGCAGCACAGCCTCCTGATGTGCCAGCCACTCCCCTCAGTTTCATACCATCAGCAAACTTGCTGAGGGTACACTCCATCCCTTCATCCAGGTCATTGATGAATATAGCAAACAAGACTGGACCCAGGACTGACCCCTGGGGAACACTATTAGACTCTGCACTACTGATCACATCCTCTAATCTCTATCATTCAGCCAGTTCTCAATCCACCTCACTGTGAATATATGAATATAGATGTACAATTAGATAGAGATTTACAAAGATTCAAGAAAAATTTAGCACAGTTAAAAATAGAGTAAAATGTGCAAATACTAGTTAAAAAAACCTGAAAACTTAATCTTTTCCCATTCAAATGAGAAAGATAGAAATTGCTATGCAAAGCAGGGCAAATGAAATACTAAAGCCTATCAAAAATTCTTTGAAAAGCAATTAAAAGCAAAAGGCTACCCAGTACATATTTAAATCAAAATACACTTCTAAAATAAAATTATTAAAGGGTTAAAGAAGATCCAAAGGAAAAGTCATCTATATGTCTTCTATTTCTTCTTATCTTGTCTGAAGTATTTGTAAAAGGTCATCCTTGTATACAGAAAAATCAGACTAAATATGGTAGTCTTTGAATCTTAGGGCTGGATTATATCAATATGGGGCAAAGTTCTTAACATAGCCTGAAAAATCCACAGAATCTGAAGACAGGCTAGATCTCTGTTTCTCATTTGCATCAAGAAAAACAAAGCAACCATACAGAAATGTCAGATTGGAAAATCTCAATGTTAATAAGCTTGGTTATTAAAAAAAAAAATAAATAAGAGAGAGAAAAAAGATATTCTAACATCTTAACAATTTTACAGAGAGCACAACAAATTGTGTTTATAACACAGCACAGCCAGCAAAACATTTTCTAGAGTTCCTGAGTAAGGACCCAGCCTTTATTATCATGCTGGTGTTAGATTGATCTCCAAGTCAAAAAGTGCATTTGCTTAAGAAATCAGTTTGTGTGCATTTTCATTAAAAAAAAATGCCTCTGCCCCCAGAATATGCTCATTTTGACTAAGTGTTTGAATGGCTCGGAGGGTTTTGAATGCTTAATTGAATGAATATTTCATAGAAATTCCCTGTGGTACAATAATTTTCCTTGATAGCTACCAAATCTCCCAAGTGAATGCTCAGTTTTTACAGATGTGCAGAGTAGGTGAAATATGCTATTGGTACATTTTAAGAAATACTTACTAATGCCTTTTTCAGGAATTCTCTTAATTATTTTTTCATATAATTTGCTTTTAAATAGTCTAATTAAACAAAAGGTTTTGCATATTGAGTATTTTTTTCTGCTA
Source organism: Eurystomus gularis (assembly GCA_013400335.1). Lineage (NCBI taxonomy): Eukaryota > Metazoa > Chordata > Aves > Coraciiformes > Coraciidae > Eurystomus > Eurystomus gularis. The sequence continues at coordinate 32,765 of VZZY01010610.1, forward strand.
AAACATACATTTTTGTGTAAGAATTCTGTTTTAAAACTTTACACCTATTGGAATTGTTCAGACTTTCAATCCATTAAGTCCCTCACATTGTTTTGGTAATAATTTCAATTTTTTAAGGAACTAGTACCTAGACTATGGTACAATCTGGACATTATGTACATTAAATTGGTAAGGAGTACTCAGATGAGTTCCTTATATTGCGTGGCAGAAAACAAGATCTTCTATGCCTTTTGGTCCAGTTCTTACTCCAACGGTTAGCAAACTGTGTGTTCGATAGTGCTCCTTTGAGAAAAAGTATATTTCTGAGTTTTGTCTTGCTAAAATATGTACGTGTATACACGTTTGTGTGTTCACTGAAGCTATCACATAGCTCTTTTTCTGCCAAATAGGGGTAGCATTGAACATCTTTGGTAAAACAGCATCATCTTCTTGATATACTATAACACCCACTGCTCTATATCAGACTGTTCTTGTGAAAACTTAAATGTCACATTTCAATTTTGTTCCTTAATCGGTTCTGGAAACAGCTAATGGCAGCAGATTTCATTGCTACAAATAATATATGCACATTTACACTAGCAGGCAAAATTTTTAAGGTTTACTTATGTCACATGATTATAGCAGTATCCAGCTTATGTTCAGAAATGTTTTTCATCTGGATGTTTTGTTCCCAAAAACTCAGGTGTTAGAAAGGTGTAGTGAAATCTAAGTTCAGAAACTCAGATATAAATTAGGTGCTACCTAGTTATGTTTCTCACATCTTATTGTTGGTGAAATTGACAGTGGTTGTGCAGTATCTGTAAGGACAGTGCTGGTTCTTGGAGCTGATATACATTCCTAATGTTCTGATCGTAACATGTGCCTGTGGTATGGTTAGTGCAGCCAAAGGAAGCTGTGAATTGACATAGGGAATGTGGTTTTAGGAGATCAAGAACAAGAACCTTCCAGCACCAGCTCTTTGACATTCTTGGCTCTTCTGTTTCAAGCAATTGAACATTGTATGCCAACTATTATTTTCATCAATATTTTCTTCATGAAGGTTTCTGTCCACCAGAGAGGAAAATATGTCTGGGATTTAAACAAGTCTGTGCTCTAACAATTTAAAGAAGATGTGCTAGCATGCTTCTCTGTCTTTTAAGCACTTTTTAAGCACTCCCCCCCTACCAAGTATATTTCTGAATGCACAGAAATATACATCTGTATTTTCACTATATTTTCCACAATAAGGAAGAAATCTTGGGAAAAGCAGGGAGACAGATGAAGTTAATGTATGTCTTTACATGTTTGTAATATCTGTATATAAAAGTGTATTTGAGTGTGTAAGTAATTTGCTTACACAAATCAAAGTTACCTTTTTCTTACCTGAACATAACCTTCATTTAAAAGGTATTCTATATGTGAAGCTTAGAAATGTTCCTAAGACATTTGAATTGTAAAAAAAAAAAACAAACCAAACAACCAAAAAAAACCAAAATGAAAGTAATTGTCATTTTCATGCATCAGATAGCTTTAATATGCTGGTTTAAGCTGTAAAATTTAGAAGTACAAAATAAAACTTCTGATCACGTCAGAGTATTTGACAGAAAATACAATACACTTAAAGATGTAAGTTGAAGCAAAACAACCACTTCAATTAGGAAGTTAAAGAAATGGAAGTATATATATAAAATAGCTAAACACCTGAAGAAGGAATCAAAATCTGCAGTGCAGACAACAATTGAGTTCAAATTGTTGATGACATTATGTAGAGACTGGAAACAGTGACAATACTGTAGAGCTTTCCCTGAAATCTTGTCACAAAAGGATTGTCTGATAAGGCTGGAGCAGGGAGATAAGTTCATAAAGCTGAATAAGACATGGTAGTGACTGAAAAGCAGAAAATAGAATTTAATAGTTAATGCCTGAGGGACAGTAGAATGTTTATTTGGAAGACTAATTAAGTGAAAAGACAGACTGAGTGAGTATGTAGACACCCTAAAGCAGGCAATAATAAGAGAGTGAGAGAAGGCAGTGATGCACTGGCCAGCTTTGTAGAGGAGGGTTCTCTGTGTAGGCAAATTTCAAGATAATAAATAAATTTAAAGTGTATGAAATATTGCTGTGCACTTTTTTCTCCCCTCCTCATAACTGTTTTACAGATTCACATTTAAGTGCTCAGTAAAGATGTATTCATTGCACTCATTGTACAGTAGTAAGCTATTCCTTGTTCGGTACTAAGTGGCAGTAAGGTATCACCACAAACCTCTATGTGGCAGAAGCAAGCAGCTGGGTGTTAATAGCAGCATATCAGCAGCTGATCTGTAATGAGTTCCCTAGAGTATCCCACTTCCCAGCACAGTAAATGCAGAAATTTGAATGTTGCTCAATTAATAAGTCATTCCTTATTTATGTTTGCAGTCTTTACTTATTTTACATCCATGACTGATGATGTAGATACAACAGTACAATAAACACTTTAGAAATAGCAGATGAGTGGGTGGGTGGGTGAAATTGGATTATCATTGCTGTCATCATCATCAGAGATCAACCAGATACAATCTGATCAAACAAGAAATCCACTTCCACTTAATTAGCATATCCTCACTGTACTAT
>VZZY01010610.1:35368-79568 GCA_013400335.1 Eurystomus gularis
GTTTATTCAGAGTTACTGTCATGTCCCCTGGCACAGTTTATTAAGATGAAATGCTATGATGAAACACTGTGAGTGCAGGCTTCATCTTCTCTTCTCTTAGTATGCTTCCTGGGACAGTCAGCCAGACAACATTAGTAGTTTTTGTTTGTCCCCAGACAGTCTGTGTCTGAGTCAAAAATCCATCAAACTCCTGATCTGTATCAGTGATGGCTTCTATAAATAAAAATCCCTTCCCAAAACAACCCAAAAAACCCCACCAGTCCAAACACTAAGTAGGCAAACGAACTCTACCTTCATCTAAGACAGAGATGTGAAAGACCTGTCTTGGCCTTCTTGGAAGGAAGACTTCAACATTCAAATTGTGTAGTGTCTTTCTGGCAGGCATAATGACTCAAGCCTTGCACAATTATGCTAGGTAACATCCTACAAAGAAGCCAGTAATTTCAGTACCTGGACTTCTCATTATAAAGTAACTGTCTTCTCCTAGCTTCTTGCTGAATGACTAACCAGATCAAAGGAGAACATGGTATTAACATGCAAAGCTGTATATAAAATACTTAATAAAATTATATCAGGTTCTAGAGTTAGGGTATGACATACTTGCTAATCTAAATCTTGGCAAGTGTTCTAAAAAATTGGCCAAAATGTACAATCATTTCTCAGGATACATTATAACTTTTTCCCCACAAAACCTATTGTTTGGGGTTTTTTTAACTCTATGGCTAGAGGTATAAGCTAGGCATAGAGATTTCTTTAATAGAGATTTATGTGGTTTCTCTAATGCTTTAATCTTTGCTTCTATGATTTCCTCTCTATCGTGTTTTTCTGTTAGAAACCTGTCAACCCATCTCATTCATTTCTTACATTCCCTATGATGTGCTATGATCCTATGTATGTTTAATAAATTGGATGTATGAGAGAGAGATATCTCCTCAGAAGGGGCTGAAGAGAGCTTTTATATCAGGCAGAAGATTATCTCTGTCTGTCTCTGTGGTTACAAATATATACCCTCCATTTTCTACTAATACATCTAGGTAATGTATCTGGTTCATACTAAATGGTGCAATAAATTTTCAAATATTCTAGGAAACTTTTCTATTTTACCTCTTGCCCTTTCTATCATAAATATTTATCTATTAACTTGTCCAAACCACAGATCCAGCTTGAGCTAAAATTGTAAAGCCAAATAAGTCAATTTAACTGAGGCTTTCTGAATTAAAAAGTGTAATAATTTTTGTCTTGTACTGGTTCTGTGTATATGATGATGCTTTTAATTCTATGTGTGCATTTGTGCAAATATGTTTAGATGTATTTCAAAACTGTCTGCCTCTTCACCAGACACATATATATGACCCATTTTTCTGTTAGCAAATGCTGACAAGGTGAGGATTCTAGTCTTTGAATACTGAGCATGTGCGACCTAGCAATTTAATAGTAGATGCAGTGGACTCAATCAGACCATAAACTGTATGCTATTCAACTGGTTAAGCAGGAGTTGCACCCATCTCACTAGAAAGCAGTAGAGAGAGTATGTGTGGAGAACGGTAGCACTCTTAGGTTCAGAGCGATGTGAAACCCAGTGAAACATATGGTGAACCATCAACAGAAAAAAAAAGGAATCATATTTTTAACATTCTGGGTAAAATACTTTCTTTTTGTTATAGTTCTAGAGCACCGAAGATGTTGAAGGTCTAGTACAAAAAGTAGGACTTTTAGGTTTTCTAGGGAAGATGTAGGGCCAAAACATCTTCATTATTTACATTAGCAAAGCCAGCAAGAGAACTCTACTGTAAAACTGCTCCAGGTAACTTTTCCACTGTGCACACCACAGTTCATAGGCCTAAAGCGATAGATGTATAACTACTATGTGTTAAAGCTGCTGCAAGTGGGCATTAATAAAATAAATATCAGCTCCTAAAAAAAAGGGTAGATATCTGCTGTAGTTGCAAAACAGAGGATACTTATACTTGCTGAGCAAATGTACTTCTTCAGCCATTCATCGTAATATGCCTTGGCTTTGCTAAGAACAGAAACCTCCTAAGGCTGCTGAGTGAAGCAAAATGACAGTCCTTAGTATTGCTGAAAGGGGGGAATTACTAGTTCCACCTACACACTACACTGATGGCCCTTGCTTAATCCAGAGGACATGTTTATTCCCCTAACTGGATGCTCAAATATCAAAAACCAAATGTAATCAGATCTATTTTTTCTTTCCTGTGAAATTCAAGGGGGTTCAGTCTGAGGGTTTGAGAAAAATATGAGGATGAAAGCTAGAAAACTCAGTCTGCTATTTCTCCCTAATGCATTTTCAGTCATACTTGGGTATCCAATCCTCATTCTACTCATAGAAATTGGTAACTGTTGTGATACTGCTCATATTTTAGTTAAGTTAGAAGGAGAGCCTCATGTTTCTTCAATGTAAATATTTATTCGAAGTTGAGATAACCACATATGATAAGCATTGGAGCCTTTCTAGACCCCCTTCATTAGTAAAAAAAAGGAATTATAGTACCAGGTACCACTCAAGACAGTAAATTACAGCTTTTCTGTGCCTCTGTCTTTCCAATTAAATGGTTCTGCTTACATAGCATCTTTTCGTCAGTTGTGGAAATCTGTTTTTTTCTTAAACTTTTCCATGGTCTTTTTTACGACAAATATGTGAAACTACCACACTGAAGTTCTCTTTTTCTCACCCTCTTTTCACAGATATCTTTTTTTTCCTTCTCAAAAGTAGGCAATAAATGCTGGAAAACCAATGCACTGAATTTGTTGTCTCTCTTTTCCCGTTTCAAAATTCAAAAAGTATAGAAAATCATTACATGACAAATTCTCTTCCTTCAGGTAATTCCTTTTCTCCATGCCAATGATACACACGTGTATGAAATTTTTAACAGATTTGATAACGACCTTAATTTCAATAACATAAATAAATACATTAATGATAAGGCAGCAGATACTACCCAACCACTTGCTGATTCAGCATAGAAAAATACAATCATAGGTAAGAAACCAGACTTTGTCCTATCCACAGCAGCACACTACACAAATGCTTATATACAAATACTTATTAAATAAAAAAAAAATAAATGAACCCTCTAACAAATAAGACTAGAAATAAGCTCTCTGAACTAAAAAAAATGCTTTCCTGGAGTTATTAGAAGGCAATATATGCTGATCTCACTGTCTCCCCAAACTCCTGCTTTTCGAGTGACTCCTTCAACAATGTTGGCTTCAAACATGAGACTCCTAGATTTTGCTGGGAATAAAATCTACTAATTTTGAACATAAGGTAATAAGAGCAAGGAATATATCTAATTGCATTTACTTTGAACATTATAAATGGGCTGTTAGGAATTACTCAGGTTCAAATTCAGTAATCTGTCATAAGCTTTAGTGAGAACGGTTATAGAGGTTACACTGCTTTTTTTATACACAGTGTTCTGAATTGTACGGAGTATTAATTTCTTTAGTTGTATCTTTCTCATCTTCATTTCATACTGGATTTATATGCTTAGAAGTATCTATATCCTTACAAAATGTGAGCAGCTAAACATCCTGCCCTTATTTGCTACTTACAGCCTAGCAAAATCCAGAACATTTTGAATTCTTATGGGGTTTTTTTGAAAGAAATACCTTTAAATCATCTTCAACATCATAACAAAGGAACGTCAAAGTTTCCCTGTTTCTTGGGGTAGTACACTAGGTCAGAAGGTGGAGAACGGGACTGTTCAACGTAGGTAATGGCATTGGACCTAGGCTGTGATTCTACTGTGCTGACCCTCAACATAAGAAAGTGATCATGGAACACAATTGGAAGTGGCAGGGTAAGGCTTTTAATATCTGTAAAGCTCTTAAGATAAATGTTCACCATAATTTTGTTTTACTGATTGCAAGGGTCCTATTAAAATACAACTAGAGGTTGAAAACAGTTTGAGTGTTATTGTCCCAGGTCAAATAGCACCATAATGCTGAGAAGATAAATGTCTAATGTCTTTAAAATATTAGTCTGGAATGAATAGTCCTCCTGTTAACTTTATTAGTTTTCACTAGTTAAGCATGGGCTTTCCAAAACTCAGCAAAACAGATTTTTTGCATAGTGTTTGAAATAAAGATCTGCCTGCAACTCCTCACATAAAGAACTGAATTTTCAAGTTAGAATTCTCCCCAATACTCTCTGAGCATGTTCCTCTCATCCTCCCACTTTCCTAGCTGTTTCATCTGCAAGTAGAAGTCCATGATTCCCAGCAGCAGCACTTGAACAGTGAGCTGATTTAACAGCTTGACACTACCTAAACCGGGAGATTTTACTCCTTCTCCTCCCTTTCCTTCCCTCTGTTCCACACCCCTGATCTTATTTTACGAGTCTGGTGCTTGTCAGAATCCTGAACAATTGAAAAAGGGAAGAAGGTGAGGGGCCAGAGATGAATAAGGTGATGGAGGCTTCTAATATTTTTCAAAGTAGCTGAAAGGACAGCATGAATGGGACTTGGAGATTGATGTGCTAGAGGGTCAGGCTTGTGAATGGAAAAGATGCAAAATATTCCTTCTTGGTGGCAGAGTCGTTAGGTTGTCTTGGATACTCATGAAAACACAGGCTTTGATTTCCATGACTTATTTCTGTGACATGCCACAATCCCTTTCCTGTGAATGGGGAAATTTCTAAATATGTCTATAACCAGCATGTATTTAGTCAGACATTGAGCTACAGTAAAAGTATGCTTATTTGAGCTTTCTAAATATGTTAGAATAAAGATATGGTCTTTCATAGAAACATATAGGCATCTATTATATACCTATATTATATACATATATATGTATATATTATGTATATAATACATATATATTATGTATATAATATATACCTTTATTATATACATATAGTTATATATTATTTTATGCCAATACAAGCACTTCAGCAATCTGCAGTTCTGGTTCTTAGGACCAAAAAGAGAAAAAATCTTCTTTTACCATATAATTGTCTTTCAGGACTTACAAGTCCTTGAAGTCAATGATAAGACTAAATCAAACTCCTCTCCTCCACTTGGGAGTCTAGACATCAGATGTGTCGCTACAGCTAGGTCACTTATTGTCCCTCCATGTTAGATAGAAAGAAGTGTCTTCAGACTCTGATTTGTTTTTCCTGTCTTTGGGAAAAAATACTCTGTGAAAAAGCTCATCACTTCCCAATCAACACCGAAAATTCCACATGGTAGGCTCAGGTAAGTTGTCTACTTTTTAACAAAACTGAGGTTATTATATATGGCTTCTCCAACTTCTTTCTGTCTATCTCAGATTCTCTATGTGACATTCAGTTGACTTCAATACCTTCAGCATTTTCATAACATTGGCTGGAATCCATATGAAGAAAACTGGCATTTCCTCCAATTTCCACACCTTACCCCAATTCTCCAAACTTTCACAAACTCACTAACCACTATAGACTTTGGATCAGGCCCAGAAAAATAAGACTGAATTGGAGCAATCATGAATGAATCTCTAATGCTAAAAGATAAAAATCTCTTACTTATAAAACACTTCTACTAAAGGTTTATACGTGTGCCAATAACTTCAGTAACTATTACTTTCTTCTGTGTGAATTATTCCCCTTTTTTTAGTTTTGTTGTCTTGTTTCAGAGGCTATATAAAAATAAATCTCATAGCACCAAGTATCTTCATTGTGTTTCTTTTCCTTCAGTTTAAGAACTAGATGGCAAAGTGACTGTTCACATTAAGAGTATGTATCATAAACCTCAAACACTACTGTATATCCATTCATACTAAACACAGATATTCAAAAGCTAGTTTGAATTACATTGTCAAAGTTTTCAGCTAAAACAAAAGGTACAGGACATATTTAAAGAATACAAGATGCTACTAAATATAGTGGAAACCTGGAAGTTCCCAGTGATTACAGATTGAAGAAAAGCTCTAGTGTGTGCTTTAGGACAATTAACATTATGCAGCAGTAGAAGCAAAAATAAATGATACATTAAGAAAAAAGTGTTATGCTCTATGAGGCATATGAAAGTCACATGGTTTCTTGTCTCTTTTTCTATATTTCTGGAAAGGCAAATAACTAATTAAACATACTGGTAAATAAGACCATAAACTAACATTATTATATACTGGTTAGTGAGGTATGATTAAAAAAAATTTAGATTCCAAGCTTCAGTTCCTGGCTAGCTCACTGACTTTGTCTCAGATGTTGTTTGCTTTGGTTCAGTTTATTTAACCCTAAAGCAGAATAATAATGGTTCCCAGGGCATAGTGCTTCAGAGCAGCTTGGGGAATTAACTAATTGACGTGTGCATTGTGTTACATTCCTTGCAAGTGTACAATGTACTGTTAATGTGATATATTATTATCCCACTGAGGGATTCCATTGACAAGTGGCAGAATACACAGCCATGGAGAACTCCTCAAATCAATATCTCTCCTGAGCAATTAGGAGGCAGTAATGATCATAAATATCTTCTTTTTTAATCTCCGCTTGGCAAAATAATAATGCATTTTCCTTTTGCATGTAGATCCAGTCATTATGATTGAGATCTTAATTATTTTTAGAGTGGATGTCTCCAGTAGCCATTGGCTTAGGCTGACACATAGCAGTCAAAGGCGTGGTATAATAGCCAAAGTCATCACCATGATGTTCAGCATACAGAAGTGCAGAGACTGCCCATGAGAAGATTCAACTTTTCCCCTGAACTACAGTCAAGAATATTAAGATCAAGTAAAGAATGTAGATACCAGAATAGGTCAAAAATTTTTAAGTGTTCCTGATTTCTCCTTGATTGAAACAGTGGTAGCTTACTAGCTTTTTGTACAGTAAATTCTGCCTATTTGATATTTTGTTAAAAGGTCTGTTGACACAGACCTTTTTCAAAGCCATATAACGATCTTTTGGCCAATGAATGCTGTAACACTCTAAATAAACAAGAACATTCCTAACAAGCATCTTCAAAAAACAGTGTATTTCAAATGCATCTAAAGTGCACAGTGCAAGGGACTGTTGTAATATCGCAGAGTTACCAGGTGCTTAAACTCTGGTATAAGTTTAGCTCTGGACAGATTTATTTGTGGAACAGAGACTTTGAAGCTAAAACCCTACAAAAAGCTCATTATTACCCACAAAATGATTCTGATACTTAAGCTGTCATGGAGTTTAAGCAGCTCCATGAAGTAGCAATATGTAATGGTGACAGGCTTCTGGATGGCCTAGGTATTTGAGGTCACGTATTTTGGATGTGTATCAGGATATATGAGCTAGTAATACATATATAGATATTACAATAGCTATGTATCCACATGCAGTGAGATGAAGCTGACTGAATTTTCACAGTGCCTTTTATCAAAATTTTAGGCATGTAGACAGTCTGCTACTTTAAAAAATGTGGTTAATACTGTGGCATAATGCCTATTGATACAATCTTAATATTACAATTCAACAGCTGTTTGCTTATAATTTTTACATTAGGATGTTATCTAAATGTAGCCCTTCATACTCTAATCAGGTAGATCACCTCATTTTTCAACACAAGTGCCCTTTTGTTAATTCATTTCATATTTCACTTAAAATGAAAAAATAAAAAAGCAGCCACAATCTCTATTGTTCACTTCCTATGTAATCACAGCTTTGCATAGGCCAGACTGAAGCCACACCGACCAGAGCCAAAAGAAAAAGCTTTGGGGTAAAGATGGGACTACAACAAAACCCAAATAACTCCACTCATACTATGAGCCTAAGAACCTCCCAGCTGCTGTGTGCCTCCAGATTCTGTTTCATCATGTCCCGACGGGACTCTGTCCTCATCTTCTCTTCACAGTTACTGCTCCACCTTCCAGACTGTAGGCTATTCTTTCCATCCTCCTAGGGCCAAGTTGTCTAAAAAAGTCCAAGACTGCTAGAGAGTAATAACATTTTTCTGAAGTAGCAAGTAATGGACTTCAGCTTTTCTACCCACATATATTCTCACTTCCTTGCCCAGTGAGATACAGATTACTTTCAGCACACCCGCTAGAGCAGGAAGGACAAAGAAGGCTCCATGCCTTGCCCAGAAAAGCCTAGAAGAAAAGGCATAAAAGAGCTGATGTCCAGATGTACACAAGTGCAGATGCTGGAAAAGGTCAATACGTGAGCGCCCCTTGGCAGGTGACTGTCACACCAATGGGTGCACAACTAATCTAAGCATTTCAAGAAGAGTTATATTACAGTAAGTGTGCAAAGGCTGAGAAAAGAACATTTGATCCTTTTGACAGAAAAATATTGTGTTAGTTTTTACACATTCATAATTATTGCACCTGGTCTACATTTAGCCCATATCCAGGGCTGAAGTATAGCAGCTGCTATAAACTATTGCAGTTGTCCAATGACCCCTCTCCAGCAAAGAAGAGGGATGAGAAAAAAGGAGTGGAGCCTCATGGGTTAGAATTAAAATGGATTTGATGCAACAGCAAAACTAATACCAATGCCAATATAAAGTATACAAAGTTATAAACATCCCAGTGAATGCATGGGAGTCACAATAAACAGTAAAGCAGTCCTCAGGAGCAAAATGGTAAGCAAGCCCTCCAGGGATGAGGAGAAGCAGGAGCCCAAGTAGAAGGAGCCCCTGTCCTTACCAAACTTCCCCCTTTATAATGAGTGTGACATTTATGGTATGGGATACACTGGTTGGCCAGTTTGGGTCAGCTGCCCTGGTTGACTTGAAATTGCTTATGGTCTTCATATCATGTCTCTCCTATGATTCTGTCCCAGAGAAACTAGAATATACATCTAGGTGAAAGAGAGAAAAAAAAAAAAAAAAGTTTTCTCATTACAGTTTAAATTTATCTCATTCAGGACTCAGGCCAGTGTCAAATATATTTGTTTCTTCTTCTGTATCATTGTTGCAGTTATTTACTTACAGGATTTTACTGAAATAGGGGTTAACATGCACAGAATATTTCAACAGAGTGTGAGATGAGGTCCACAGACTATGTTAAGATTTTTTTTTTTTCTGAAAGCAACCACTTCCCTGTTAACAAGGTTTTTATGGTTGCTTTATACTAGAGGGAGATGGGGAACAGAATATATATGAAAATTAATTTTAAAAAAATAATTATAAATAGGAAATAAGTTTTAGCATTAAGTTTTATCCCCAAATCTATGAAACTGGCAGGGATTTTCTCACTGATTACCCTGTTAATTGGTTCAGGCCCTGGATGAACAAATGACAGAATGAAAAAAGTAGAGAGGAGTCATTCTAATGACAAGATACAGACTTAGAGTTCTAAGACTGTAGTGTGGCTACTGTTTCTTGATATGTTTATCTGATGTGAAATACAATTAAAAGAATGCTTTGATCTGTGAAGAAAAACAAAAATTAGCTTACTACTTGTTCATCTACTTACCAAAAAATATCAGAAAGAAGGGGCTTTAAAAAATCCATCACTAGAAAATTGGCTGTCAGTGAATACAAAAAAACACTTTTAACAAGAATTATGTACTTATTAAAAAGTGTAAATTGCTTCTACATCACACAATTTTATCCATGTTGGTTTGAAAATATTAATCTTTCATGGGCACTTTTCTAACAATTACAAAATTACCTTACATATTATATTCCAGACTACAAAGTCTTTTAAAAGAAACATTTTAAGATTTGGTTTTAATTGAAAATATATATTGAGCTTACAGAAGACAGTATTTTCTCTAAGTGTAGATCTCACAACATGCATTAATCCTTTCTGCCTGTGGTTCCTGCCTTTTGAATTGCAAGATCTTTATTTAATTGTTCAAAATCTACATTAAAACAATTAGCATGACCTGTATAAAAAGGTAATTTCTTCCAGTGCAAAATTGACTTCCAAGGGGAAAATAAGATCCCTCTTCAAAAAGCAGAAAGGTGCAAAATATTAAAAACTCCTCCTTCACATTTTCCCCCAGCGATGTAGGCTAGGAAGGGTAGAAGCCAGCAAAGGTGAAGCCAGCACTTACGAGTTGGAGACAGGCTTCAACATTAGCTGAAACTAGCAGGAGCAGAGGGAACAATCCAGGCCCATCTGGGATCCTATGCTTCCCCTGCAGCCGCCACCCAGAAATGAACGCAGTAGCTTGCTGTTGGCAACCGAATCTGCAAATTACCTTCCTTCCACTGCTTTCTTACCATATACTACTTCCTTCTTCATCTCTTTGATTAGTCTCTCCCTTCATTAGGATGGCCTTCGTTTGCTCCCTACTGCATGTATAATTAGTTATAATTCATGAAACATTCATAAGATACTCTACTCTTACTCAAGAGATAAAACTACATTTGAACTAGAGGTACTGTCTTGTTACATATCTCTTTCTAAAGAAAAAAATAGCATTTAATTACACCTGTGGTTAAGCCTGATTGTGTTTCTAGCCCTTGGATCCATTCGGGACTTTAATGTATGGATCTGGGATGGTGCTGAGCTGCTCACTCCATGACATCTCCACTCTTTGGGAAAGTCTGCTCTTTCCACCAGTGGTGCATCTGGTAATACTGTGAAAGGAATATTCTGCAATCCTGTACAGAAACGTTTAAGTTCTTTAAGATTCATGATCAGTTGAAGCCAGAGGTCTGGTTCTTTTATGTACATCTGGAAATTCTTGTCTCAATGTATTTCTGGATCAAAGGACATTGCCTGGCAAGCAGCTAAATGTAAATCCTGAGCAGGCTATTGATATGAAAAAGGTAATTAAATGGTACAGGTGAAACAAAATGACTATGTAAAACATTTAGTGGTTCATCAGACATTCAAACTAATGTGTATAATCTGCATTAAACACCACACTTCTAATAGTTTTAGCTTTAAGTCCCAAGCTCATTTCACCTTAAATTATTTGCTGGTGATATTCTTACTTTGGTTTTAAGTCAATGTGCTTGTGTCAAAGGAATTTAAAAAAAAAATAAAAAGGACTGGATCATGGTGCTCCTTCCTTAGAATTGGTAAGTAACTTCCTCTTTTGGGGAATATTTTTCTGTGATGGCTGAGATAATGCGATAATTTTAATGAAAAAGATACTCAGACCTCTCAGTCCTTGTGTTGGCTGCTTCCCAGCAGGGCTCATTCAGACACTGTTGCAGTAATTTCTTGATGATGTCTGAAGCTCTGTGACTTAAATTTTGCATCTAAATTACAGGAGCATTTTAGACTGAGGAAGTCTCCTATTGCTCTTTGCTGAACATACATATGTGATGAAGAAGTTGACCTTTTAGAGAAAGAAGTCTGGAATCCCTTCTTTTTTTAAAGTTATTGCTACACAAACCCTGGTGAATAGCATAGTAATATCAAATGAAAAAAAGTAGATGTAATCTGCTTCAGGAAGAAAGGACTGAAGTGTCTAAAATCTATAATTATAGCACAGAAAGTAAAGAAAAATATTGCTATTCTTTCTCAGGGCCCTGCCGAAAGCTATGGAAAGGCTGGAGTCATAATTTTGTTTTGTTTCAAAGCCTGTGAACAGTCATTGTCACAACTCTATGACAAAGTGCAAGATCAAGGCTTTTGCTTGTACTTCTACTATTTTTCTACAAGGTTGAACTTGAACCAGGCCCTGCTACTGCAGACACCATGACATATTGGGGTGTTCCAGAATAATTTTTCCACATCAGTTCCTTGAGCTGCATGAAAGACATTGCACAGAGCCTGTATTGCCACTTTGATTTTTTGCACATAGAAGTGACCTAAAAGAGTGAGAAGAGGAACTGGACTAGTTAGATTCACGGAGATCAAATCTTGCAGACAGTTTTCCATTTTTTCTCCTCTAGCACTACCAGAGGATTTGAAAAAGTAGTGTTTGAAGGGTGTCTGAAGTCTCCTTCTTTTTGCATTCCCTTCTGACATCTGTTCTGTGATCTCATTTCTACTCCTGTGCATCAGCTATGGAATATCAGCTTCCTTAGTGAAAGCTATGTAAAATTCTGGTCAGCCAGAAAGAGAAATCCAAACAGGAATAGACATAAAGTAGAGTTATTAGGATGATCAAGAGACCAAAAATCCCTCTGAGGGAAGACAAAATAACAGGTTTGTTTAGCTTAGCCAAATATGGAGAGACATAAAGTATGTTATGCACATTAAAGCATAAACAGCACATAAATTAAACAACAGTGTGGAAAGCTGAGAACAGAATGACCATATGCAATTTATTAGAAAGTTTCTAAACCTGAGAGGAAATAGATTTGCTTCTGAAGTAACCTGACATTAGAAGCAATGGGGACAAAACCAAAAAAACCTGCTGGATTTTAAAGTGGAGTTTATGACTAGATCATTAAAATGCTTCTGATACTAGAAGACTGTTTTTGCCAATTCTGAACTAATGCTGTGCCTTATGTTCCATTGACCCAAAGGAAAACGTGGTTCGCAGATACTGAAGACGCTACAATGTGAACAGCTGCTCTCAGTGTAGTCAGAAAGTCTACCATCACTACTATAGAGAAGAAAAGCACTGGTGGCACTGGGGAACTGCTCATCCACCAGGTCAGGTGAGGTGAGCATGTGTGCTTAGTGTCAAGGTTTAGGGCCAGGCTAGCCACTGGATGAACAACAGATTGCTGTCTACCAACCCCTCACCCCTGCCAAAAGGGAAAAGAAAGGGAATAAGAGAGAGAGACTTATGAATTAGAAAACTAAAACAGCTTAAAGGAAAAAAATAATAAAATAGAATATATACAAAACCAATATTGCACCTGACCCCTGTGATGGCTATTACATCACCATCACCACTGATGTTGCAGAGCAGACACTGGGGAAGTCCCAGATTGGATTTGGTGGCAGATTGGAGCCCAATTCAGGAGCTGGATTCTGGAATGGGATTCAGGAACACATGGATTGGGATCGAAGGCAGAATGGACAGAGTCCTCCTTGGATGCCAGCCATTGAGCTTGACACTCATGATCCCTCAGCTTTAGACTGAATGTGATGTGTGAGATAGAATACCTTATTGGTCAGTTTAGGGTCACCTTTCCTGGCTGCTCCTCCCCACAGGTGTGACCTTTTACTTTCTGCACCCCCCAGCATGGTACACAAGAGCTAGCAGTGACCTTGGTCTGCATACCAATCCTTGGTAGTTAACTCTGAATATCAAGCATTATCACAACTAGAAGCAGACAGTGTCTGTGAAAATATGTTGCTAACTTCAGAAAGTGCAGTTGGTTAGAAGAGTTTGAGCTGAGAAGTAAAATCACTGAACAGAATTAGTTCTGTTCTAGCTCAAACCAGGACACACAGATAATCAGTAATACTGGGCACGGCTAAAGCACCTCTCCCCCTCCCTTGACCAGTAAATTTCTGCCTGGCAGATTATAGGCTTCATGGCATTTTTGAGAAGCAGCAAGAAATTCCTGTTACTTAACATTTCATCAAATGAAGAGGGACATTTTCCTAAGAGATATACTTCTAAAGAGCTGGCTGTGTATAATTGTCCATACATCAGAGGTAGCAACTTCTTAGCAAAGCTAATGTCAGATTAACCATTTTCCAGTAGCAAGAAAAAGCAAAAGCCCTTCAACCAGACCTTTCATGAAAAGACTTAACACAACAATCAATAATGACAAAGGAAAATATAGTAAATCAGACAACTTTTAAGTGTAAGCACGTGCAAACTGGAGATCTTTTGCTCTAAAAATCTCCCAGCAAATGCACATTTCTACTGGCTTAGGAGGGTTGAGTCTTAAGGGATAATCAGGCCTCTATGAGAATCAGATTCCCAGTAAAGCAGGCAATAGAGATTTTTGGTTATTGTAAAGCAGAAGGGTATAAGGGGAAGGTTCCTTTTGTAGAAATGACACGTCTTACTCTCTCTCCATAATCTTTCATTACTAGTCACTCTCAGAATTAGGTAGTTAGACAAGGCGGACTCAGTCTCACCCTATATGGATCAATTACATGAATTATTCAATTAAAGGGTGTTTAATTAATACATTTTTAAAATTTTGGACTTTGTTTTCCCAAATGCATTTCCTGAAGCATCCTAGGCATTCAAAAGTGTATTTTTCTGCTTTCTTGTGCTCTGAATAGAGATGTTACAGGTTTTCAGTCCCAGGTGGAGGCAATTCCAGCTTTAACATGAACATTTGCCTAGATTTCCCAGTCTTTCCTCATTGCTCTCTTATTGTTCTCTGTTTTTTTACTGATAATTCTGTTTTGAAACTTATCTTTGCCTGAATTTAATGTGCCTACACCACAGGGAGTACTTATCATATTTATCAGACAACTGGAATCAAAGATTATAAGGGTAAATGCCTGTAAGGGACATGCTAGGATTTAAATGTTGACTGTCCTGTTATTTCATGCCAAGCTTAGGAGCACTGTGTGCTGCCTTACTTAGTCCCTTAATGATAACTGTTCTAACAATGTGAAACTGTCTCCTAAATAGGCATAAAATGTTCCCACTTGGAGGCCTTTCTTTACTATCATTCAAATCAGTGCCAAAGTCTAATAGATTCAGTAGAATACAAATACATTCTTGAACTTTTTTGTGAAGGTTTAAAATGAAAATAAAAAACATCCAGTGGATGCAAGCATGCATGAATTAAACAGAAGGAAATATTTGTAGTTCTCAGAAAAATAGAGAAGCCTAAACCAAATCTTGTGTTAGAGGCTAGGAAACACTTTGTCCTACAGCTGGGAGATATAAGCCATCCTTGGGCTAAGTCTGATCACTGATTGGTTCATGTGGAATAATTTTCAATTAAGATTTTTCATCCTCATCCTAATGGGGCCACTTACCCTACTACGTGCTCTTACTGAAATATGAAAAAAACAGATTTTTTTTGAAAAATAATGTATCCTTTTGCAAAATTATTTTTTCTGAATAGAAAAAGAGAAATTAAATGTTTTTATAAAACATATACAGACATGATATAATCAAAGCAAGCCATTTAGAGTAAGAGTGGGAACTGGGACTGAATTGTGGCCCATGACATACTGTACAAAAAATGAAATGCAAACCGTTTTCAAGTTTCAGTTTTCCTCACAATGAAACATAATTAAGTTCTGCCGGACTTACCAGGTCGTAGTCTACCAGGTGTTGCATCTGCCACTTGCTGAAGCATTTCAATAGAAATACTTCAAAAAAGATTTTTCAATATTCCATTAAATTGTAACATGAAGGCACCTGGACATATTCCCATTAGCAAAACATTTTTTAGTTTAGTAAAGAATATAATGGGTTGTACACATAACAAATTTCAGTGATGTCTTTAATTTTAGACTTCGCTGTTATGGACTCATGCTTCAATGGTCCTTCGCTGAAAATAATGTAAAGTCTAGCTTTTGTCTGAGAGATCCAGCAGTAGGTGAAATCTGATATCCCTAAGTCAGACCATAAAAAAAACATTGACAGCATTGCTGATTTTCTTTATTGAATAACACAAAACAAACCAAAATTATAAAAATGCATTACCAACCATGCTGGTCTATTGACTCTGTCTCAGATTTAAAAAAAAAGTTAGTGAAGCTTTGTTCTAAGTGAAAAAATCTATCTGAAGTTTATAGAAAGGACACCTAAAAGAACAAATGAAAAAGAATCATTTTGTTGCTGGAAAATGACATACAGTAATTTCTTCTACATGTGCAATAGGCACTGCATGTTCAGTTTGTTGTCCTGCACTGCCAGTGCATGCATTTGCACCTGCTCAAGGAGGACATTAGACTATAACCCTTCACAAGAGAAAATCTCTACAGACAGAGTAGATACTTGGCAATATCAGGAAAATGTCAACTTAACTTTTCTCACATTGTGTATAACATTTCTGTCTCTTTTTGGGTCCCAAACTGTGCCAATCCTTTGGTCACTCTCTCTTCCTCCAGCAATCATCAGCTCATTATTTCTGCTAAGACCACCACTTCTCCTGGCAGATAGTTGTTGTTAGTAGGACAACTAGGAAACATAGGCAAATGGCCATGGCACATTCCTGCCAACTTTGGCAGCTGTACATATTCCTTGGATTCCCAAGGCTCCCAAGGACTAAAGTCGTAAAGATTTTGCTGCTATGAGAAAGCCATTCCTTCCTTTTAGGCATGAGACCACAGCTTTTCTTTTTACAAATCTTTTTTCTTCTTCTACATTCACCTCTGCCTTCCTGCTGCCACTTTCCTCAGCACACTGGGAATTAATAATGTGAACTGGGGGTGCTCCCACCTTCAGTATTGATTCTTCTTGCAATCTGAGCATAACTGATTGGGGATCAGAAATGCTGATACAGCCTGCATTTGCTTGGGAAGGAGGAAAGTAGCCAGGTGTTTCAGTCTGTATTAGCTGCTAAGGGGCACTGGAGCTACTCAGCAACCAAAATTTGAGCAAACAGCTAGCCATGAGGGGAAAAACAAATTAATCAAACACGTCACGTGTAGCCCCCCTCCCCCCCCAAAAAAAGAAAACATAAAGAAGTGGCCTTTCTAATGGCAAACTATAGACAGAACACACTCAGCCCTCCAAGCCTACACGCTTCTCTAGCTATTTAGAATTACAAAGCAGTTCTAGAAAAACAACAGTTAATATCTTACTCTTCAACAAAAACAGCCCTGTTCCCCTCTTTTTTTTTTCCTTACCTTTATTCTCTTTGTTAATCTGCACTATATCTTTGCAGTCTGTTCCATTCTTATTTTCTATTCCTTCACTTTATGTCCTGACAATCTCAGGTGTCCAAAGAGTTGTCAGTGCTGTAATGTTCAGAATCCAGCCCCTAAGCTTTAAGCACTCAATGGTGCAGTGGAGTATACAGGGTCTATATATGAATTGTGTATCTCAGAACAGGGTTAAAAAAGACCTGTATCTTGGATACGGAGAAGCCTAAATTACCATATCACAATGCTGAGAATACTGGTATGGCTTAAATCCTACCCATCTCTAAAGCTTAGGTGGTGAAAGTAATTTCACAACATTTTCCATCCCAAAGCCTCTAGAAAAGAAAACTCTGCCCCACATGACCCTGTTTTTTCAAAATGTGAGCAAGTCTTGCTTCTGATTTTCAAAAGGACAGAACAGATAGCCCTGGTGCCTCATGTGCTATTTTAAGTAATCAGTCTGATTTTAAAGCAGTCCTTCAGGAAAATCTATCTTCTGCTTTCTTTTAGGACTTTCAGTCTTCAGCATTTCCATGCAAATTCTTGTAAGTGTGCTTGGAGTTTTCTCAGTCACCACTGCTGAAGGTGGTTACTCCTGCTGGTGGATGCAGGAGAAACATGAGGGAGAGAAGAATAGAAGATGGATGTATTTATCTAGAGAATAAATGATATTGTTTCAGATGCAGAACAGCTTTTCTGCAGTCCTGCTGCCAAGGCAAAATATCCATTGGAGCGAGACTATTTCCTGGTGGATAGGACACATGCTTTGGGGTATATAAACCTGTAGTCTTGTATAAATTCAATGATGTCTGCATTTCATGTGAATTAGATAAAATACAAGTTAAAGTATCATGGACTTTAGAGGCAAAGGAGAATCTATATTACAAAAATTTCATGTGTTGTGGGATAAAAGTAACATTTCTGTGCTTGGATGGTTTTAAGCAAACCAAACACATATCTCAGGAAAAAAATGGATTTCTATGGCATGTAAATGCTTCAGGGAATATATGGCAGCTGTGCAGAATTTTTGAGAATCACTCTTTCAAATTATGTACCTAACGCAGAAGTTGGGTAGTGCCTAACTTTGTCTCCATGATCACACCTTTTCTCCTCCTTTCTCTTTGGCACAGCTGCTTTTTCCTTTCTACCATGGCTGTTTTTCTACAGCAGCTGGTTTAGGTGAAACCAGATAGTGGCTTTACTCCCACCAGAAAATGCTGAGAATGGCCGCTGTAAGAACCACTGACTAGGGCTGTTCTAGCCTTAATTTTGATGCTTCTGAAAGATCTTTATTATTCATAGATATCCTGGTTTTCTGTCAAGAAGCCATGAAACAAGGGTTATTCAGCACAACATGAGCAATTAGGCTTTCTCACACTGTATGACAGGAATCTCTGTTCTAAACCTAGATCTCACAACGTGTGAGAGAAACCATAACTTTCTCACTAAGCAAGTCTTCCATTAAAAAAATATCTTAAACCGCTCCGCAATAATAAATTACATTACTGAAAAAAATAGGCTATCTGAAATGAAGCTGGACAAAAATAAATCTATTAATATATAGTGTGTGCAGGGAGGTGCAAGAAATAAATGTTATATCGCTTCATTTGTGGTAGGCAAACAAAACTAAGGTTAAATCAAACTGTCAAGAATTAAAATTAACCCTCATAAGTATGCTTGTATGCATCCTTTATTCTGCCAACATCTAAGTGGGATCTCACCTCTTCTGTGTAAGAAGAAAAAGAGAGGAACAAAACCAGCAAACTACCGATTTAATGATTGCTTTTAAGTAAATATATTAGCATGTGCACTCATGCACAAGAATATATATACACTGAGTGGTAACAGCATCTCTGCCTGTCACATAGACGAAGATGATATCATTATTATCCATCTGCGTTAAAAATGCATTTTCCACTAATTTATAGAAGCTCCCCCGGGACTGACATTTACAGTACAGCCCTTCCAACAATACTTTAGTTGTTTCTAAGGGTTTATAAGAAGCCTGGCCTTTCAGGGAATTATGTTCACAACTGATTTCTGAAAATTCTTCCTATACTTAGAGATATCTGTGAACTCAAAAGAGGTAAAGATGTGTTTGGTTAAAGTAGTATTACTTACACTCTTGTATAAGATTTATTTCTGAGTATCACTTTGTATAGATTTGATAGAAATTTATTTTTGATCTTTGGTGGTGTTAAGGAGTTTAATGAGGATTCAAGAAAAGATTGTCTAAATCCCAAAGAATTTGACAGTAGCAAGCTGACATCCTACTGCTCCTTGATATTCATCACTTTACCTTTGTATACTTCAAACCAACAACTGCAGCTGGCAAAAACCCCCTAAATTGTAAACCAAAGTCAGGAGAATTATTGTAAACAAAAACATTATACTAAATTATATCAATTTGCATGGCAAGGAGGAATAAAGGAACTATCACAAAGTCAGAAGTGGGGTTCATTAAGTATTGCAAAATGTTATCTCTGAATATTAATTGATTTGAAAATTAATCCACATAGTTTCATATCCTTTTCAAGTGTGCTACCCATTAATATTCTAGCAATGAAGTTTGCTGCAGGTTAGAAACTCTTTGTAAATCTATGTTGTTTCCTATTCAAGGTCTGAACAAATAAATTGTACTGAGTGAAATATCCATGGGAAGACTTTCAGGATTCTGTTATAAAAATCAGAGTTTGTGATTCTGAACACTCACAGAGGAAATCCAGATCTCAATCTTTTATTGTTATGCCAGTCACTCTATGCCATTCAATCTATATAAATGTAGTGAACAGACAGTGATGAATTGTGAAAGCATAACATCCAGGAAAGTCACTTATGATGCTTCCACTTACAGACTTTTTTTTTTTTCCCCCTAACTGAGGAACAGCAGCCATCACACAGGCCCTGAGTGAACCCCCATGACAAAGGACATCCACCTGGACCAAGGAGACTTCACCGCATGTCCCCACCTGGAACTGACTACCTGAATCCATTAGGACAGAGGTCCTCAAACTTTTTAAACAGGGAGCCGGTTCACTGTCCCTCAGACACTGTCAGGGGCCAGACTATAGCTTGGAAAAAAATGAATGAATTCCTATGCACACTGCACATATTTTATTTGTAGTAGTGCACAAAAAAAACAGGAAAAAGAATGCCGTATCTGGCCCTCAGGCCATAGTTTGAGGACCCCTGCATTAGGAGATAGATAGATAATAAGGTAATACCTAATTCAGAAAGCAATAAACAGCTGCCCTCAGGATTAATAGGCTACTCAGACCCTCAACACCATGTAGAAGCCGCAGTCTGAGGAAAGGAATTGCCACATGTAGGAACTGAGCTGTCAGTTACAGCCATAGTAAGCCTCCCATTCCAAGGGGTCATCTGGATTGGCTGGTGTAAATTGCATGAGCAGAACTGAGATGTGATTTGTGTGAGGTCAGCATCGCTGCCCACCTGCTGTATTTGTCCTGTCAAGTAAACCAACTTTAGGTTCTGTGTCAGTGACTGCTGTGATACTGCTTGAGCAGCCACCATGCTGATATCTCCATGATATCCAGAAAAGGTTTTCATGGCTGAAGAGCAGGTAAAACACAGACAAGATCTGCAATTTTTGGAGTCAGTGACTCAGTCCACAAAAGACTTTGGAGAATTTTTTTGCCCCTGAGTCAAGAGAGACCGAGAACTTGGAAGAAAGTTCCAGTCTATTGTTCATAGGAGAAGGAAACAAAGACTAAGGAGTCACAGGGGACCTAATCCAACACTACAATGGATCACGTGTTGTTTAACTGACAGTGTACAGTCACCTTAACCTTGCCATTTAGCACAAAGACTCAGAAAATCCAGTCTTAAAACTTTGCTCAAGTACTCTGCAAACCATGGGCATTTCGGTAGAGGTAAGTACATGAAACAATGCTGGTGTCCAAACCCTGCCTATCTTCCCCTGTAGGCCCCCCAGTTCATAGAATCATAGAACCATTTTGATTGGAGGAGTCCTTTAGGACCATCGAGACCAAATGTTAACCTAGCACTGCCAAATCCACCACGAAAACATGTCCCTCGGTGCCACATCTACACATCTTTTAAATACCTCTAGGGTTGGTGACTTCACCACTTCCTTGGGCAGCCTGTTCCGATGCTTCACAACCCTTTCAGAGAATAAATTTTTTCTGATACCCAATCTAAACCTCCCTAGGCACAACTTGAGTCCACTTCCTCTTGTCCTGTTGCTTGTTACCTGGGAGAACAGATTGATCCCCACCACACTTAAACCTCCATTCAGGTAGTTTTAGAGAGTGTTAAGGTCTCCCCTGAGCTTTGTTTTCTCCAGGCTAAACAATTCCAGTTCCTTCAGCTGCTCCTCATAAGATCTGTGCTCTAGACCCTTCACTAGCTTTGTTGCCCTTCTTTGGACACATTCCTGCACCTCAGTGGTGCAGGGAGGGGTCCAAAACTGAACACAGTATTCGAGGTGCAGCCTCACCAGTGCTGAGAGGTACAATCACTTCCCTAGAGGTAAAACCACTTCCCTATACTTCCAAGTTCAAACTTTGATATACTCAACAGTCCAGCTTAACAGGTGTGGACTTTGTCGAAGTACACCTAGTAGTTGTCCACATCTGAGCTAGTCATTCTCAGGCTCCTTTACAATCACTGGAAAAAAACAGAGTGAAGTATACATCTTTTAGTTGAGTGCAACATTTCCCTCCAGTGACTACAATACGATGTCTAACTAACTAGGGTCAATAAGCCTTGGTAAACAGCCAAGTTACAAGCACTAAAATCTCTTACTGGCAACTTTAAGTGTCTTTCTGTTCAACATGCATCTATTGAAGGCATTATTCTTTAGTGCCAAGCTAACTGCAAAGACAGGCAACAAAGACGCTGAACATAAGGCTGAGGATGACAAATTAGCTCTGTATCATAAAGGCAGGTGTTAAAACATTGCTGCTAAAATGCTTAGATCTGCTTCTTTGTCTCTATATTCCTCAGTTCCTGATTTTTAAAATAGTGACAATGTATTTCCCTACCTTTCAGAAAACTTGTGAGTGTAAATATTGTAAAAAGAGCAAAATCAAATATTGTAAAGAGAGCAAGAAAGCAACAAAAACTCCACTGCTATGTAGAGACAGAGAGATAGTGACAGGCAATTCTCTATTAATAAGTCTGTCTGCTTTTCCTAAATTAAAATTAAAAGCCTTTTCAATCTTTAGTAATTAGAATGGTCTTTAAAAGGAAGACAAAAAAAGTAATTTTCTTTTTTTTTTTCTATATTTTCATTATAATAAAAGTTCAACCTGAAAAAGCATTCACACCCAGCTTCTCAGAGGTATTGAGACAGATAATTCATCTTGAAATCAGCCAGAACTTCTTTTGTAGATCCAGATCCAAGGTATTTTTTAGACATGTTCAGCAGAAAAGCAACTTAGTAGTTAGTAGTGCCTTACTTATCTAACTGGAATGCATGAAAACAAGAAAATGTTAGCCATTCTGGAGTTTACCATTTTCCTGTGCATTATTAGATCCATTGATATGTCTGCATTAAATGATGCAAAGTATTCATATTTACCAAGTCCAAGTATAGCCATGCTTCCAATGGTTGCTGCAACATCAGTTATATAATGCCCCTAATACCTTCTCCAACACCTGGAGTGGAAATGGAGAGACCTGGTGATTTGCCTAAAGTCACAGCACAGCTGGTTCTACTTTGGGCTCTTGCGCAACCAGTTTTTTTCAAAAGGCAGAATGGCACAATTTTCTTGAAATAGATATTATTTCCTCAATTTGGTAGTAATATGTCAGAAATTATGATCAAATAAACTAATTTTGCCTAATTTTAGAAAACTGGCTAAAGAAAACAAAAGTGAAATGCTACCCAGGAACTGAGTAGCTGCATGGCACTATGGACACAGGAAGGGAGAAAACTTGCAGGACACACACTCGCGGGACAGTAGCTACCTCTAGGGAGAGAGATGGGATGAACTTAGGAGAAGGGTCAGAGCATATTCCACCAAAAAAAGATCACATCTCAGGCAAAAGGAGGCCTACATCTATGTATGAGTCCAATCTTAATGGAAAGAATAACAGCATCTGGGAGGCACTCTGCGTTTCTCCCCTTAAATTTCCAGCATCCCTTCAGCAAGAGCATCTAAGATCTGCAGGTTTTTGAGATGTTGTATTCCTACCTACTCTCAGTTGCCCTGTCTGTTAATTTCAAGGTCTAGGGGCTGTTTCATTGCCTGGCATTTACGTTTCCTTTTCAGAAGACTTCTGGAATATTTCATCTCCTCTGGAGCTGCCAGAGCAGCAGGCTTCGAGGGAAAAGGTGTGTGCCTCACCCTCTCCAGAATAAGATCAAACACAGTTTGTCTAAGAAAAAAGCAAAGAGAAAACTGCAAGACAGAAAGAAACAAAGCAAAATAAAATCATAAAATTATTTGCACATTTTACAAAACTTCACAAATCCTTCAGCAGTTTCTAGAGTCACAAGGAGCTCTAATTTGTCTGAAGCATTTTGGCAAGTTCTATTAAATCTATGGGTTTTAATTTTGCACTAATTTTCTCCAGGATTCTGGTAAATTTACTGCCTTACAGACTTAAAAAAACAAAAAGGGCTTTCTGTGATTCTGAGGCCTTTCTTCTGTGTCTCAAAGAGAATCCTGAGTACCAATATTTTTCAAGTTTTTCTCAGAGGTTTCCTTGTCCTGACAGGGATAATAGATCAGCCTCAAAGGTCAACTTCATTCTCACCCACAGTTTAGGAACCCTGAAGACTGAAGATAATAAGAAAAAGAAAAACAGCACTCTTTAATCCTGTGGTATCACACAGAAATCACAGTTTCATGTTCAGACATAACTAGGTCATTTTCTTCCAAAAGGAAGATAGGTTTGGCATACTGTACTTTCCAAAATAAGTCCACTGCTTTATTCACTAGTAACTGCCCTTTTTTGTTTTATTATTGGCAATCGCAAGGCCAAATGATTTCAAAAGCGACCGAGCACTGATGTGTTAGGAGAAAATACAGGAAGGCCTCTTCATTTGGTCCAAATGCAAAAGGTCTGTTTTGAAATGGCATTAGGTTTACAACTTCTTCAATAAAGGAAATTGAATCCAGCTTGTAATGTATCCATTACATTTACCAGCAATTCCTGTCTTAAATTACTTCCTTTCAATCTCAGTGAAATTCTAACTCACAACATGAAGTCAGTTATAATGCTAACTGGAGACTTTTGCTTTCAGTAGTGTAATTGATTCTGCAAAGCATTGGAAAGCTCTCCAAAAACTCCTAAGATCTTTTTTGGCAGTCATACCTACTGCAGTACATGACTCTTGACCCTTGTACACATACATAATGCGTGTGTGTCTGTGTGCATTGCAAATTCCACTTTTCTTGGTAGGGAAATGAGTTGGGGGAGATACAGATCACAGTAATATTTATGGAATATATTTTATTAGGCTGTTACTATTAAAGGAATCAAGCCAATGTTGCTAAAAGCAGATAACTATTTGCAGGCTACATTTGCTTATTCCCTGCCACTGTTCTCATGCCCACAGGTACAGACGCTCACACAGACGCTGCCACACATGCACTCACTTGCAGTCACTCACAGTCACCCAGGTGGACACCAGCCCAGCTGTCCACTCACAGGGGAGAGCTGCACTGGTGTGACAGTGACTCCTAGGCACAGAGTCCCTCCTGGGGTCCCTTGTTTCCTCAGAAGCACATGTAGTCCTGGCGCCTCTGGCAGGGCACAGCCACCACTGCCACCTCAGATGTGGTCTGAGTTGCCCAGCCCTTCGTTGGCACTGGCATGGGCTGGTGGCCTTACGCAAGCTTGGCAGACTCTGGGTCTTTCATTTCCTGAAGGTGCAACACGATGACAAGTCTCCAGAGCTTGTCAGCATTTGGAAGATCTTCACACATTTCCTCTCAGTGTGTGCTTTTCCTTTCTTCAGCCTGCTCTGTTCTCACTCATAGGTGTAGGTAGGACCCATTCACACCTGCTTGCACAGAAGGTGTCTTATAACATATGGATGTGTGTTTGTGTCCTGACTTCAATACACTCTCCTCCCCCTAGCAGAACAATCCCATAAAAGAAGCTATGTCTCTGGTGGTTCTTGTTAACATATTGAAACAAATTGCACACCTAAGAGGGATTAAGTATACTTTTTCAGATGGAGGATGGGGGGACAGGACTGCCAGACTTCTTACTTTATCATCATTCACATCTGAAGGAAGTGTCAGCAAATAAACCCCAAAATGTCAGTGGCAACTATTGTAACAGACATAAAAATATCTTATGTTACATACAGAGCCAGTTACACTGTTTCTAATAAAGAAGAACTAAGACCAAGCCCCAGCTGGTGTTTGATACAGTTGCCAAAGTGGAGTATCTGGATGATTGAAAAATAAATATTGTTGATAGGTCCCCACACAGTAATCTGAAATTATTGCCCTGAAAATTGTGGAGTTGATAAAGTGAAATGAGAAAAAAATGTTTGGCTGAAACCAAAGCCCAGTGGATTTTCTTGGGAGAGGATTTGAGAAAGGGGGTTACAGCTCCGTTCGTTAATCTGACTGCAACTAGTCACTTGGTAGAGTCATAACCAAGCTGCGTTCTCAGACTTTTCCTTCTCTGTTCCCTTCCCATCCATGCAACTTGTAGAGTTTCATATCCAGAGAAGTGGATTGGAGAATGAACAATGAAAAGAGTAATGTAATTTGATGCTTACTGTCACAGAAGAGACAGCATGGTGTTGGCTTCTTCCATGTCAGCAGCAAACAAAATTCAATTACTGTTTGGATATGATCAATTATTGCCAAACTACCTGCCAAGTCTATTTGCTCTGTCAGCATGAAAAGAGCAAGTCCTCCAGAAAGAATGTCAAGCATTCCTGTGGTAAAGAGCAAAGGCAGGGAGAGAAGAAACATAACATTAGGAAGAGATACTGAATGACAATAAGACCATTTGGGGCCCTAGTTTGATTGTGTAAAGCCCCTAAAATGTAAGAAGGAAAGTAGTGTCAGAGCAGATCCCAGGTGGAGCTGTGCTTTGCAGGCACTCTGCAGTGCCTGGAGAAAAAAATACCTTGCAGCTGGTCAGTGGAAAAATCACTGCAGTGCTCAGCACGAAAATGTCACTGATACTCTATCACTACCACCACAGTTTACACACACAACAAATTTTCTCTGATCTTTTTGAATTAAACCAGAGAAGAAATTCCAACTAAAGGCATTCATGTGTACTGATGTTTTTTATAATCTGACTATTTCTCTATTCACTAGAATAGGACTGGGAGCCTACTGTGCTACCCTATGCAAATATCTTTAATCTTTATTTGTTGATTGACATAAGGTAGTAAATATCCGGTAGAGCTATGGTTGTATTTTAGCAAACTTGCAAGTGGTGATTGCCATGTAGCTTCTGAACTCTAGAAGTTTCAGGTAATGATAAATGGGAATGATAAATCAAGAAAATAGAGTCCAGACAAAGAAGGGAAAATACAGGTGTTTTTCACAGAGTAGGGATTGGGTTGTATATTATTTTAAGATAACACAATCAGGAATACATAGACAAATCTATACTTAGTCACATCATTATGTGCAAGTGCATCACACTGGAAGGTCTCAATTTTGAGAACTTTTTTCAAAAGCTACTGCAGTTGATACTCACCTGTGTTTTCTGTGTGCATCCTGAGGATGGGTGCATATGAAAGATGTAGGTATGTGAGCATAATAGTACCTTATCTGACTTCAACCTATAGGATGTGAATTTTAGAAACTGACATGGGTCATAACTTAGAACCTGGAAAATATGTTATTTACTGTAATTAATTTCTCCAGAGACCAGTGCTAGAAAAATGAACCAAAGGTACCATTAAGCAAATCGTAAATAAAAGGGCAATTTAGCAAGATCATTTATTTAGCAAGTGGAAGTAGATGCTGTTGCCCCCACTCCCTACTGGCCCCCAAAAGTTTTTTCCTGAATACTTTACCAATTACTTCTATTACGCAACTACCGTGAAGATACTGATTCCACCAGAGCTCGAACTGGCACAGATGCAGTGATATCAGGTCAAGTGATTCATCAAGTTCAGATTTTCCCCTGCAACACAGGGACACTTTTCCCATCCTCCTGACTGCAGAAACAAGTTTTGACATTCACAGTGTGGCCGTAACAACAGGTTGATTTGTTGTCCTAATTTAGGCTGCAGTGGTCAAGTATACTCAAGCAGCACGCATTTTGTACATTTGTACAAGTTTGTATGGCTTGTACAGTCTGTCATGTACAAACCTTATTATCTCTTTTCCTGATTTTTGACTATCCTTTTCACCACCTTGGTGCTTCCCTTTTTCCATCCCCTGTCCCAAAGAAACAACTCACTGATGATTACTTTATCTCCATTGGTCTAATTTTCAGAATGACTGTTACCTAGGCACTCTCTGCCTTATGTGTCATTGCTGATACCTTTACACTAGGCATTGCTGGACTTTGAGGATTTTAATCCCCAAAAGATCAGTGGACCCCCCTTTAACTATGAAGTTTTGTCATATCTCCCATAACTGTCCCTTAAATACCTGTGGATACAGACAGCCTCATAGCACTACTATCATGCCCTGGACAACCAGAATGATGACTCAAGTTCTCTAATTCCCTGATCAGGATTAAGGTGAAATAACACCAAGGATCCTCCAATTCACAAAACACAACTTTATTTGCTAACAACAATATTGGCATGACAAGAAATAACTTTAGGTGCTCATAACAATATTGGCAAAAAAAACAAATCAAGGGACCTTGCAATATAACTATGTTAGGAGAAGGGAAAAAGTGAGAGGAAAAAAAAAAGATGGAGAGAAAGAAAGAAAGAAAGAAAGAAAAGAAAGAAAGAAAGAAAGAAACAAAGAAAGAAAGAAACAAAGAAACAAAGAAACAAAGAAACAAAGAAACAAAGAAACAAAGAAAGAAAAAGAAAGAAAGAAAGAAAGAAAGAAAGAAAGAGAAAGAAGGAAAGAAAGAAAGAAAGAAAGAATGAAAGAAAGAAAAGCAAGAAAGATATCACCAGTCCTGGCCCCAGCATTGGTACAGCCAGCCTAGATGTCCCAATCCTGGGGGCACCACCTGGGGCTCTGATTCCTGCCTTTATATAGGCAGCCTCTGGGTGGGATTTGGACCTTTATGTTATTAGATATCATGCGCTGTCTGTGTTTCCAGAATCTTCCTGGAAAAGGGTCAGTGGGGTCTCATGCACAGTCTGTGTTCTGGAGTCTTCCTTTCACAGCACGTGCATTATGAAAATAATTGTCTCTCCACCCCTGGCTCCTTGAAGGGCAAACCTGGTGCCAGGGAAGTATCGATCCTCCTCTGTGGGGCTGCCCCTGCTCTGATCATGACTTCCTACTCCTGCTACCCCCATGTCACCACAAAAGTCATTCCTCAGATTCAACCCTGACCAAATTTCTTTAGCAAATGTTTGAGACATCAACTCTAATTTCATCTGGACCATCACAACTATCTATAATTTTTTTCAGCTCTTCAGTGTGCTACTGCTACATCCAGTGGCTTCTCTCATCGTGTCCAGTGATTTTCTACATCCCATTCAGGTATGTCAGCCACTGGGCCTAAGCATTTATTTGCAGCCCTAATGTCTTCAAGCAGTAGGTACAGAATTACTTGTGAACAATATATAGTCTATATGGTGTTGTATATATACATTTACATAATGGATTTCTGTCTGCAGAGGATTTCAAACGCCTCCACTGTGTGGAGCAGTGAACTTCAGTTTGTATTCCCGTTTTATGTTTTATTGCCATCAAACTTCTACGTTGGGCTTTACATCAGCTAAAAGAAAATACAGGATGAATTAGAATATAGGAGCTATTGAGAGTTTATTCAATTGTATATTCATATTATATATGAAGTATATCTTCGGTCACTGATGCTACTATTACAATGGTACATGAGTTAATTGCACTCATATAAGGTAATAAAGAAAACAAGCTAATGTTCTACCAAAGCAATCACTTTTAAGGAAACATTTCAGAATAACTTACTCCTCTGTAAATCTTGTAAGACTGAAATAATTCCATTTCTACTGTCTTGTCTTGCAAAAGAAAATGACAGTATACGACAATGTAATGAACTTACCAAAACAACAGAACAGTCATGCTGGGCCAGACTAAAAATCTCTTCAGCCCAGTTTTTTAATAATAGACAAATGATGGCTGCTTTCGCAAAATAAGAATGAAAACAGCACAAACAAATGACTATTCCAGTGCACTGTCCTCATTTTTAGCAATTTAAATCTTAGAGACTTCCTGGGTCCAAGCTTGTATCTTTGTTGCTGCGCGTGTTTATATCAACAGGCACTGATGGATTTTTTTTTTCCCCATGAACTAGCTGTTTAGGGGATAGAATCAAATACTATCACCATTCCAGCCAATATGTAATACTATAATGCCATGTTTCCAAACTTCTGCAGAGGGTAAAGTGATCCTGAAATGATGATACTTAGAAATTGAACTGGGGGGGGAAATAGTAAGGTCTTCTTCATATAGTAAATAATTTTAAAGGAAAAGGCCTTAGAGCAATACCACCAGGAAAGAGGATTTTTTAAATTGCCTTTTTTATTCCCAAACAATTGTTTGCTGAAATTTTAGTTCTATAACTGATTACATACAACAAGATATAAAATCTATCATTTCATTCTACTTACACAATATAACATAACCCTTTTCATTGTCTTTATTAATATAATATATTGTGAAGAAAAAAAATGATTAATTTGAAGTTATTTTAAAAATTATTATGATGATAGTAGTAATTTACCCCCCACAAACCAAGAATATATTAAGCCTAATCACAAGATGAAAAATTCTTATCCTAGAGATGTTAGATTCTAAAATAAATATGCACATAAATAGTAGAGAAGAAGAAACCAGATCCCTGAATATCATAGAAAAGAGGAACAGAAAATAAGTGATTTTAGACCCCGTCTTGATGACAGAGATATAATGCCAAGACTTACAGGTCAAAAGTCATTACATACACACCACACCCCTTTACCACCCTCCCCCATACATGCAAAGTTACAGAGAGAGACGTGCTGAAACAATGTTATTAAGATTATAAAGGCAAACACTCAGAGACAAAGATAATTATGATACTATGGTGAACTCTACTTGTATCTACTCTATCTTGTGTATCTAAAATAATAGAAAAAAACCTGTGGGGATGAATCAGAGCTAAACAGGGAGATAAATGTGTATTTGTAGCACCCTTCCCTGTTTATCACAAAACAATAACTATGCAGTTAGAGAGGCAGGGGCCTTGAATAGGAAGGATCTCTCCATAATTAGGGCAGCTGGATAGTTCTTGCTAACCTTTTAAAAGGTAGATAGTAATTATCAAGTCCTCTTTTCAGGAGGTTTGACTTGAAAATAGAATCCAAAGTGATCAGCTCTTACAACTACGACAGGAGATTGGTGAGTTACATCATCAGCTTGAGCTTTGTGTGAAGAGCTCTGACAAGCCAGGTCCAAGTTGGGATGACTTGCTTAGAAAAGAGCTTGAGGTTGCCCCGTGTGCAGTAGCAAAGCTGGCTAACTGAAGTCCCTGACCTACCCTGTCTCTGACTGTTTGGAACCTCCCACATAACACATTTTACTACCTTCTCAGTTAAGCTGATTCATCTGTGTATATGGATTCACGCTGTGAGCCAGACCAATGAAATCATCAGTATTAAAAAATAATACCTTTTTGATGGGTATTCAGAATCTTCTGTTTGTTTCTCAGCTTCCTAATTCTCACTGGCTAGCTTACAGCACAGCCTTCACAGGCAGTTCAGAGTGTGACAAATTCAGTCAGGGGCAGGGAATGACTGATTGCACTGGGAAAGGAGGCAAACTGGTGTAGTGGTACAGTCACTAGAAAAACTGTGACACGTCACAGCCTGGGTCTGGCAAGGCTGATGTCAACACTGAAGCCAATTAGCCCTGCTAAGCTCCAAGCAGTCAGATGTGGAGCTGGGTCAGCTGCTTCTCCATTACACCCACCAGTGCCCCCAACTCCAAGGAAACAGTGCAGCGGCATCTGCTCTGACAGCCTGCATCGCTAGCACACATACTATGATGTTGGCTTTCCTGGCTTTCGCTGTCTGTAAGAGCAGCTGTGCTGCTGAGCCTGAGTTAGTCTTGGAGTCAGCACCAGCTGTAGGGTGTTCTGCTTACCCCAAAGTCCAGCGGGATCCATGCTGGCTCTGCATAGGGTCAGTTTAAACATCTGTACACTCATGCCATGCTTAATCTGCAACCCAGATAATCCATCTGTGGAAAACTCGAGTGGACAGTTACTCAGTGCAGTTTTTTGAGGCATTTAGTAAGATTGTACAGATGGATGCCATGAAAAACTCAAGAGAAAATTAATGGTTCTGTTTTCAGACCCCAATTTGTATGTTTTCCTGTAAATAGGACGTCCAAACACATAGGCAAAAACACAGTAGTGGGTGCTTGCTCTTTTAGTTAGTACTTTATCCTGGACCCTGAATGAGGCAAGGGACCTATAGAAAAAAAAAGCAAAAACAGAACTATGCTAATTAAGATTATTTACTTTCCCATGGCATGTGAACAAAACAAGGCAAGTGAAGGCAACCTTAATTGCAATGTCCTCTAACATTTAAGGCATCACCATGGCAACCATGATGAAGTTCTTTATATAAGCTGCTTCCTGTTTTTTATGTTTTTATAGACAGCCTCAGATTCAGTTATAATCCTGTCATTATGTGTGTAGCTACCTGGCTAAGAGTACATTATTGAGAAGAATTTTGAAGCATGGAAGATTGTGGTCTGCCACACTAGACGTAAATTAAAGACAGTTTCAAATCTTTATTTATAATGTACACAAAGAGCGTGTTAGAGTAGGTTGTGTTGGCTGAACAGAGAATGAGGGAAACGTTAAAAAAACTGTGTAAGCACATGAGGACAGAATTATATATGGCCTTGAATAAGCCATACAATGGAGATGACATAAATTGTAATGACAGATCAAAAACATAGTAAACCTGAAGGACAAGTAGTAGAGATGGCAGAAATGCAGGATATGAGGGTTTCATTAAAAATTTAAGGTTATAGGGAAAACATGAAAATGTTTTGAGGCAGAGACAGCTGGATTTCGCAATGAGTTACTTTTGAAGGGGACAAAGGTAATACAGTGAGACCAGCAAAGAACAGGACAGCAGAACTGGAGAGGCTGGCACTTTCCAAACTAGCTTAATAGTAGTTAGCTACTATGTCTATAAATAGCCTTTTAAATTAAAACAGCCTGAAACTGGAAGGCAGTGAGCAGTTGGCATTCCTACCAATTCTGAATGAATTAAGGGGTGTCTGCAATTTCTGACTCTCAGGGCTACAATAGGAACTCAGTAAAAAAATCAGTTGGTATAGTCTTTAATGCAGTAGTCTGGAAGTCCTATAGTGGGCTAGAAAAGAAAGCCACAGTACAGTTTGTAGACTTGCCTTCAGTATACATTGGAGGGAGAGGATTAAGTCTCCTGCATTGTGATTCCTGTGTCAGAAAGAGTATATCACCCAAACAATAAGAAGTACAAAAAAAGAAGTGTATGAGATACAAAAAGCATTAGAAAAGGGTGGAGGAGGGCTTCCGATATGAAGCTACACAGCAAAGATCTGTAAGGGGTAGAGCTAAGCAATTTTAAGAGACTAAGATGTGAAGCTTCATGCTCTATTTATATGAGGATAGAAAAATTAAATCTTGCTTTCTCCATACCTGTAATGAGTGTACTAACCTCCAAAATGTTTTAACTGTCACACTACTGTTTCTTTCAATCAATGTTTACTGAATGAAAAAACTATCCACTGTCCTCTGGTGGAAGGTTGTGCTGATGGCTGGCCGTCGTGCTCTACCCTGATCCCAGCTCGGTCCATTTAACAATCAAAGGATGATTAGCTCAGCATCAGAAGTCGAGAAAATGGCTAAGGGTAGTGAATCCTAATCAAATTTCTATTTTTTTCCCAGTAGTTCAGAGTAGGACCTATACATCACCCTTAGCCTCCTCATTTGCAGATTACATGGTTCCTTATTTTGAATACTGAGTTGTGCACATGCTGCTCCTGAGTAACATAGTTTACCTGTGACTGATTGATTGTTGTCACGGTTCTTGAAGCCTTACATATATTTGTTCCTAAGCCTCAGCCATGCTTGCTTAGAGAAAATTATCTGTTTTACAACAGTTTTCTACACAACAGAAGCCAGCATTTCTCTTTCCAGTAACTGTTTTCAGTGCAGTATCTATATTTATGATTTCTGTAACTACAATAATAATTTCATCAGCTGTTGTGCCAGATGTTAAAAGTTATGGGTCAGCATTACTGGGTGATATGTTATTCTTGCACTTCAGTATCCCTTCAACCAGCCAATGTAAAACATAAGGCACCAAGGGATATATTGCCAATTATCAAGAGGATTTTGCTTACAGTCACATGTATTCATGGCCAACACCATGTGACACTATGTGTTAATAGTCTGGGATATTTTTTCTTTGATGTCTGTTTTAAATCTGCTTGAAGTTAATTTAGTATTTTGCTTTGAAAAAGGATACAAGTTACTAAATGTGAAAATGGGATCAAAAGGTACTGTTGCCTGAAATAAAGAAGTATTGTACTAAGTGCTTCAGAAAGGCCCCATGATAGACTCTGGTCCCACGTACATTCACCCAACCATCACTGGCACAAAAACGTAATCATGTATGATGAGTCATTATAGCTCTATGATCACAGAGAATATTTTCTACAGATATTCAATAACCTTCCAAATTACATATTTCACAGAAGTAGGTCAAATTAAGCAATGATTGAAGACTAACATTTCAGCAAGTACCCAACTATTCAGATTTTATCAAGATAATACCGTAGAGAAGTGCTCTGCATATTAAGGATGGGTTATCTTTTTGTAATAGAGATCTAAAACTGCTGTGGGTAATACGAAGGTCTTTTTTTGACCTCTTTTTAAGTTTCTGCTCTTGCTCCTTTCAGGTGCTATTAACTCATGTTGTATAAGATCAGGGTAAGATCTGAGTCACTGAACATGTTCATCAGTTCTGCATTAAAGTGAGAGGAAAACAGCAGGGGGACTGAACACAGACATTCCTGTGCATGGGGAATCTTCTGCATGTGTCGCAGAAATACACCGATGCTACACATCTAGGCTGTATCAAATGGTCTACTAGTCCATGGCTTAGATAGCAGATTGGAATCTATTCTTTATTTCTTACATTTCTTTAAGGGACTTAATTTTCAGACTTTTTTTCCCAGTGAACAAGATCACAGGAATATGTACTGTAAATTTGTGTCTACCTTTAGTATTGTTCTTTGCATCATTTGTCG
Source organism: Eurystomus gularis (assembly GCA_013400335.1). Lineage (NCBI taxonomy): Eukaryota > Metazoa > Chordata > Aves > Coraciiformes > Coraciidae > Eurystomus > Eurystomus gularis. Next base: position 69,340 of record VZZY01010610.1, read on the forward strand.
GCCATTTCATTCCACACTCACATTTCCTTCTACAGCTAAGCCAGTCGATAGTTACCACCTAGACACAGTGCTTATGCCTGTAGAAGCCCATAGAGTAAATACAGTTAGCAATAAACTTTGACTGGATGCACTCACCTTGGGAAGATAATGGTCCTGGCTCCAAACAGGTGTCACTGACCATCAGTGACATCTCATGTAAAAAAATGCAATTTAGTGTCCCAAGAAGATACAACTGCGGCCATCATTACTTGACTCAGGCACAATAACTGCAGCAGATGAAGGCTCCACTGTGGAAGGCTATATATCAAAAAAAAAAAAAAAAAATCCCCAAACCAAAAACCCCTGTGAACATTCCATAAGAATGAAATACAAAGAGAGAGGGTTTAAAATAGTACTGCAGAATGATCACAATGTAACAATATCACACTGCTGCTCAGCAAAAGAAGGAGATATTACAGAACGTTACCCACTGAACCATTACCAGATCTTTTTGTCAGCGTATTAGAGGTAGTCAAAAGGACTATTCCCATTTGTAGGAAATTCTGACATTTGGAATCTGTTCTTATTCTGATTAAAACGAAAAATCCAAATGTCAATGTTTTCTAAGATACAGTTCCAGGGAAATATTTCTTTGGAAATGTCAGAATTTCTGTACAAGTTTCTTGTTAACAATTTTGAATTATTAGACTACAAGAGATTATATGTATTGGATATATCTGCTATTACTTATGATACATGAAATAATAGTAAAACATTATTCAGAACAGTCGAAATGAAGCTATGATTCATAGTATAAATGAAGGATGATGAAATCGTAACAAAGTAGTTTTATACTAAAGTGAGGAGTCTTCCTGTGACAGTACTTTAACTAGTTGCAGTAATTATGTAGAAACAGTATTTTGTTTAATGATTGTCCTATCAGTATGATCATTAAAATGTGTAAGTCCATTTTATACAAACAAGGCCACAAGCACAATGATTGCCTGATTTTCTTTATTTTTAACTCTAAGGCATTCAGATAGTTTCATAGTCAGTGTTTCATAAGGCACCCAGATATGTTTTGCATTAAGAAAGACAGCAAACTATCTATTGGCAGGTGCCCTCTTAGCAATGAAAATAAGTTTTAAATTCGATAGTACAATAAACTTAGAAAGTAAATGGAATTGCTGTTAAATTAATTACAATTTTATTACAGAAGTGATTACATTCTTGTTTTTAAATGCTCTTGCATTTATATTTTCCCAGCAGTGCTTATGGGAATTTAGCTATACAACTCCCATAACTGCACGGAAAATTTATTCCTTGGTGCATTATTTTGTAGTCTTTAATAAATAACAACCTTGTGGTTTATGACCCAAATATACTATGTTTTTGTCTGTTATGTATCTGGGGTTTTTTTGGCTGCTGGGAGTTAATTTACAAAAGAAACACTTCATAGACAGTACTTCTTGTGCCCTGTAGCATGCTTAGATGTTGAAAGAGTCTTCTACTGCGGATCTCATTACTTCAGTGGGTTTTAAAAAGCATTTATTATATTTAGCGTTTTGTTGAAGGAAAATCACAAGATGCAAAGAGACAGAAATCTCACTTTCCTAAAAGCTTAAGCAGTACATTTTCTTAAGGTCTCCCAGTGCTCTCACTAGGGCTTATTCCAGATTTGATAAAGTGGTGAGGAGCCATCAGACTCCCAGAGGAATTGGTTAAGAGCAGTGTGTGTGTGTGCATACACATGAACAAGTGAGGGATATAATTTACTCAGTTGTTGGGTGATGGGCAGTGCCCTCACTGGGTCTGTGCATTGCCAGCATCCTACAAGCAAGCCTTCAACGCAGGCTGTGAGACCTGGATGTAAGGTCTCAGGCACAGTCTTGGATATTTCAGCCTCACGTGAACAGTCTACTTTTTGATCAAAAAAGATAAAATTATACTCAAGATCACAGTTATATTAGACATGGAAATTAATAAAATCGTCACTATAGCAGCCTCCACAGTATTGGTTTTGTTAATAAATTTTCTTTATTTTATTCTGTTTGTCTCAATTTTAGCTATGGTATAGAACTGGATGACATTTGTTAGGTCACGCTTGTGACCTCACCCATTTAATTTCCTGAATAAGCCTCCAAATGAGATGCCTCCAGCCACTCACCCTGTGTATTTACCATCCTACCCAAACATGCACAGATGTACACACAGAGCACTTCCAAAGTTATATTACAAGTGGCAATTTCATTATTGTTTTCTAAACCATAAAGCCATATGTGCAATTCAATTTTAAAAATACTGAACAATTTTGAGAACACCAATGTTGTTATGAGCATGCAAAATGCAGGCAAGTGTCTGTTGTAACTATACCTTGAACTAGCTCTGTTTCCTTCATACTTATCTCACCTGTTTTTTGCTTGTAGTACCTCTTCGGATTTCTGAAGCGTGACACTGCTGTAAATCTGTCACTGAATCCCCCTCCTCCTTTCCATGTCAAACGATGGGGAGAAGCAGCCAGGCCATGCCTGCATTTACTTGTGGCCCTCTCTTCCTCCTCTGTGCTCTGAACTCTTTGCTGCCCCCATGTACTTCAGCACTGGCAATCTCATTTACATGCATGTTACACAGCAGTTCCATATAACATCTGTGTTTTCACTAGTTCCCAGGCTTTAACTTGCACTTCCTTCAAAAATAGAACACAGACATTCACAACCAGGCTCTTGTCATTCATACAGGTTCAGTTTTTCCTCATTAGAGACATGCAGATTATAATTCTCCCTTTGGTTCCTGTCTTGCACAAATACATGCATACTGTGATACTGTCATATGCCATTTGATGCAGTAAATTTTCTCCACAGAACTCTTGAAAACATATTTCCATTGATTTATTTTAGTCAGTTATCTGACATATTTTTACAGATTTTCTCAATCAAGGCTTACCTGTGTGTGGAAATCCTGACTGTTCTTACTATGAGTCCTGGTTGGTTTATGATAAATTAACAACCTAGTACCAAACTAATCTTTTAGGTCAGTATCTCCATTTTCCTTAAATCCTGCTCAGTGCCGCCTGGATAATAAAATCAGCTTATGCTACTGAACAATTCAGAATGCAACATTTAATAAGCTCAAATATTAATTTGACTATTATAATACTAGGTATTAGCATCCTAAATAATTACATGTGAATTTTTAAAGTATTTTTTAAAGTAATGTTTTATTTTAAAGTATTATTTTTTCAGGCAACATAATTATTTGCAGGTTTTTACATAGCATGGAGGATTTGTCTTTGTCAAATAATTTTTTTTTATTTGCTAGCTTTAAACTGTATCAATAGATCTGCTTGCTACCATGCAGAAAAGTAAAAAAAGTAAATAAGTGAATGAGTTTCCATTTCATCCTAAGCTCAAAAATTTTTCAGGCAAAGCTGTTTAAAGTACAGGTAAATTAAAATGTAATTTACCCTTTTCTTCCACTTCAGAAATTAACGCATGTGTTCTTTGTTTAGCCCCTATTATTCATATTTAAAGCTGATACTTAGCAACTGATGTTAGTGCGTCTTAATTGGTTGTTTTGTGAAAATTGTATGCTTCCTCAATAAAGATCAAAATACATTCCTACTAGCGAATCTTTGTTTTCTGGAAAAACTGCTATGAGAGAGTGCTTCAACAAATAAATACAATGAACACTGGTACTGTTTCTCAAGTTAATTTTTCTTCAGGTATAATCCATTTTTGATTAAAATTTATGGAAATGGCTGTCATGGACATCAGGGGTAAGTGCATAACATTTTGTTCCCTTATTTGGAATTTATTTGTCAGAATTAAATTTACAGAATTTGGATTGTTTATTGTAACGTGATCACTTGAAAATTCAAGACTGAAATTGGTATGACAAAACAAAACCAACAATTCTATACAAATCATCAGGATGATGTAGTTGCAGAAAGTTAGCATAATAATCTTTAAACATTCGTCTGTCCTGATGTTACCTTCTAGAATGTCTGGATAGTGGCTCCATAAAGTAGCCTTTTTTTTGGGGGGGGGAGGGGGGATGACCAGAGAAGTATTATTAATTATTAATATTTTTAATTTCTCCACCTTCTCTTTTTTTTTGTCCAAACTAAAATATTAAAGATTTCTCCAACTTTATTTTAGAAATGTCTAATCGTTACAGTTAAATTGACTTCTTTCTTTACTATTGAAAAGCATTTCTTTCTAGCTCTTTTATGGAGAACTGCAGGTTAGTATCCTCACCTTGTATATCATAGAATCATAGAATCATCTTCAGCCAAAACCATTCTCTCATTCTATATAAAGAATTTTCTTAAGACCTGAAGCCTGAGTGGCAGATCTAAGAAACAGCCTGTCCTGTCCATTCACAAAGATAAAACTCCTACTATCTTACATCTCAACATCTGAAAGGATTTTTTTTTTAATTCCAGATTAGAAAAGACAGTCCTCCATACTAACAGCCATAGAGATGCTGCTACAAAGATTTTGTTTCTACTTCATCAGATTTTAACCATTATCCATCTTCCCTCTGTTTTTGCCTTCTGTACTTTGCTAAATATATTTTCTTTTTTTATTTCCAGTCTGTATCCCGTCTTCCTTGTAATTCTTCCTTGACTGGACCAGAATTATATTCTGTCACCCACCAAGGAAAATTTTCAAGCAAACACTTCTGTACTTGACACTTCCCCTTTGCCACTTGGGAGGAACAACTTGTACATAATTATATTTGTCTTTATCCTCTTTTAGTAAACCCTTTTTTTATTGAATTGCCTATGGAAAAAGAAAAATTGTCAGAAGTCAGGCAACAGATATAGTAGCAGGACTGCCTGTCGTATTGATACACATGGACTTTTTCTGGCGCTTGTACCTATCTAATGTATCGTTCCTTGCATTTAGAATACTGATTTTGTTATTTTTATTATTAGTTTCTAATACAATGACACGTTAACCCATGAGCAAGACTGATGCTAATATAGATAATAACAACATCAGCAACTTACTCTGGGAAATGACTGTGCACAGAATACTCTTATGACTGGAGAACTGCAAAAATGAACTTTCTGCTATCTTTTCCTTTACAGTGAACTCGTACCTGTCCTCAGTTTTCAACATACGCACCACAAAATCAATTAGGATTCTGGTCCGGTGCACAGTGTTACATGTTGCCTACATTCATTCTATGAAAAATTTATGATGTAACTTTCTGCCACTTACACATTAATGCAATGAAACCAGTATGAGTTACATACAGTCCTCAGGCAGTCTCTTCTGAGTCACACTGATCTTGTGCACAGTAATGAGATACTGCAACCAGTCACTTGTACTGTGACTGAATGATGAGCTGGAGAGCCTTTATGCTGCAAAGTAAACTAGGGCAAAGAAGAAATAGCTCCACTGGATCAGTATGTCACAAGAAGCAGCCAATGAACTCTTTTAGTGTATGCCTTAGTTATTTCAAATAACTCTAAAGTAAAGTGAAATATGTCAATTGTCACATAAGAAGGTGCAAGCATTACAATGAAGTGTTTGTTTGCAATGAATCACCACTTCTACTTATTTCTTTGGCATTGGTGTCTCTGACTGTGAACAAAGTAATAAGAATGAGGAAAACCTGTAGTCTTGGGTTGCTTTCTGGGAGCATTAAAACCCGGGACAGGAAGAAGACACTAGATTCACAAGGCAGACTAAAACCACACAAACTTGAGGAAAATGTAGTAACTTAAGCACCAAGCTTGAGCGAGGCAAAGACTTAGATATATAGGTGTCATCTAACCTGCAGAAATATAAAGGGTGTTTTACGACCTAAAGCTCCCATTGAATATAGGTAAAATTCAAATTTTTAAAATGTTCACTTTAACCAGGAAGACTACCTTCAGGAAGCTGCCCTTATTTCACATTTAACCTATGTTGAAGAATGCATTCAGTGTGATAAACAGGGCATTTAAGGACTAGGTTTTACTTTTACTAGATTTTGGAGATTTGCAACATATAATTTTCTCCATGTCCAATAGAATAAACTTCAATTCCTTCTCTCAGTGTAATGAGGAAAGTGAAACTTAAATCAAGATATGGGAGGACTTCCAAAATAACCATTTCTTACAGTGTCACAGATCTCCATTGGTTAGTATAAGGATTCTCAGGAGCAATTCCCCTATAGTCCTTAAAGGCAAGCATTCTACCACCTACAGTATGTTTTAAGTTTAGAAACCTAAATCCAAAAGAAAGATCTGTAAGAACACTGATTAACCTAAGAACTGCTTAAATGTCCAGGAGGCCATATTGGATTCATGATCTAGATATCTACAATGTCCATAAGAGTTTCCTCTCACATAATTTGGATCTACAGTGTCAATATTTAAGTTTGAAATGGTCATTCAAACCTCTTTATAATGAATTACCAAAGGTACTTAAGGTATAATTCAGTTCTATATTAGACATTCAGATTAGGATAAGATCTATTATGCCATAGAAGTACTCATTTCACTAAGCATAAGAGGAGTCTACTTTGTATGCGTACCTACTTGCTCAGATGACACAGACTCCAATAGGTCTGCATTTTTACTAGGAAACGTAATCTGATGCCTATTGCATGTTGCTCAGATGTTGCTCCACTTCATGGAGTTCAGCAGCTGATGAGTGCCTCACTTGTACATAAGGCTGTTTCTAATTCAGCACTAGACCTGAAATCTAGGTCTGAGCTGAGGAATCTAGTAGGCAGTCTGAAACCATCCCTGGTAAAGTGAAAACAAAAAGCAGATTGCTGAGGATAGAAAACCATCTTGGACCTTGCAAATTCCAAGATATGAATGAGATACATGAGAAGAAAGAACTGCTTTAGACTCTGAAGTTTTGTCAAGCGTAAAAAAATAATTTCTTTCTGGATCAGTGGATGTTTCTTCAGCATGAGGACAGATGTAAATACACTCTGGACCACTGCATTTGTTCTTAATAATCATGTATTTCATGCTGACTTGTGACTTCCCCACCCAGAGTGTAGCATGAAGGAATGGTAGTACACAACACATATTGTGAAATTTACTAGTTAAGTTTCAGTGCTTAATTCTTAGTGAAGGGAGGGTTCATCTACCTGCAAACAAACCCACGCAAGTCCAAGATTACAGAACGGCTTAAATTCTTTGAGAGAGGAGAAAGATCCTCATGTGAAACTAACATAAGGCAGTACACTTTCTGGACCTATTAGAAAAAGAAAAATCTGTGGTGCCATGTGCCCATATGCCTATAAATATATGTTACATCTGTGTAGAGTTATCTTTATTTTGAAAGTGTTTATCTGACAGAATGGTTCCCATTCTGGTAGGCCCACCTTCTCCCTGTGGAGTCCCATAGTTGTAGTATTTGTCTGGCATAATGTTTTGAAACTACAGATGCTCTAATAGCAAAAATATACTTCTGGGACACCAGAAAATGGATACAAAGCCAAACATGAAGAGATACATTTCCTTTTTAAAACTGAAATTGTCTCCCATGGAAATTACAGGAATTTTAATGTATTTGAAAGATTTTTTTTTTTCCATATCTCAACAATCAAGAGATAATAGGACAGACCAGTACAACCATAAAGCAAACAGTATGTACCTTATCTCTACGAGTGTAAATATATGTAGCATTCACATTCTCATTCCCACTTTCTGAGGCAGCTTTTGCCTGAGAAAGACTCTCAATTATTCTAGCTGTACCAGCTCCAAAGATCTAAACTAAAGCTAGAGATTGGGGTAGCATGAGAAAGAAGAATGTACCACTTCTTCCTTTGCCCAGCAATGGTGGCATGATAATACTGGTAACATTGTTGAATCTAAACACTTACTTGGCACCACTATCTGGTTTACTATGAAATTACCACATAGTAGAAAGATGCATTTCCCTTTATCATGGCATTTCATCAGCACAAAGCAATATCTGCCTAGCATTCTGCCTAGGAAAATGCTCCATCATTACCACTTACCTGCTTGAAAGTATTTTTGCATTTAGAGGAATGTGAAATAATGTGTTAATGTTCACTTTTCAAAAAAAACCAACCAAATCTCAAACATTTGGAGATATATAGAGTATGATGATCATAGAAATAATACTCTATATCTCATTTGTTGTTTTAGGATCCAGTCATTCTCCTAGTGAAATGATGTTACTTTCCAGAGGGGAATCTCAAAGATAACATTCAGTACTTCCCTTGGGAAACATGTACTTTAAGAGTGATGCTTTCTCCTGTGTAGCTGAAATAAAAATTCCAATGGGAAAGGGGCATCACAAATGAAGCCTCTTCATTACTCATCCAAAATATCAGATTTCTGTTAAGCTATAGGGGAAAAGAATCCTGAAAAATAAGACTTTGGAGTCAAAAGTAAAGAACAGAGACTAGGAACAAGGGCTGACAAATCCTCTAAGGCACCACTTCCTTCACTGTGCTTTGCAGACACGAAGTAGTCCATGAGACTCATGAAGTTACTCAGGAACTTGCTCAAGTTTGATAGTAGTCCACAGTTCAAAATTTCTGAGGAGGATGTTCCATGCTGTGGAGGTGTTGGATCATGTTATGAAAATAAAATAATTTTTAAAAACAACTAACAAAACAGACAAGAAGAAATAAAAAATTGAGCAGAAGATTGACCATGGAGGTGTGATGATTTGACAGAAAGTGAAAACTAAAAAATTGCTAGATATTTCCCACTAAAGCAAACTTTCAAATGTCCTTGATCTACTACAAAATTCCTGAGAAAATCATCTTGTTACAAACACATCAAGTTTCCCCTCCGCACAGGATTATCAGGCTAAACCACACGACCTTCTTAGTGGCACAATGAACTGGCTAATAAAGGAAGAATCTTACTAATCACTAGGGAAATACTCCTCAGCAAGGTGATTTTCTAAATCATTGGTTTGGGTGAAAGTATTGAAAACTAGAATGAAAGCCTGCCAAGGCACAATAATATTTTATCTGAGAATCTCACTAAAAAGATGTCTACAATGAGTATGTGTATGGGGAGTAAGGGGCAAATAACTGGATTTGTGCTTTCTTTCATTTCTGTAGGATATTAGACAGATCTTAATGTTTGTTAATTTTACCACCTCAGAATGGTCTGCATTAATGAATTTGGTTTTCTCTGATTTTGCCAGAGGAGACATTGATGCTCATATCTCTGATCCTTGCCATTTGTTCTCACAGCCAGAACAACTATCTTCTGACTGGATTTTTTCACATTTTGTTGAAATCACTAGATGCATATATATGGTCTCTGACATGGAGGTGGGCTGGGTGGTCCCTGTCATTAGTTTTCAACTGAAAGAAACAAATGAACTAGAGCAATGAATCCTGTAAAAGGCTTCCTGACAGCTATAATCTAATTTCAGCAGCTCATAACTTTTGCATTTTACTCACAAGGTTCTATTTGAATTTGCTGGTGAACAGTCATGCATTCAACTATAATTTGTTGTCTAAGGCATATAATTTCTTTAAGCTCCTACTGAGATAATTTCTATTCCAGTAGACCTCAGAGGGTATAACCTCTGGATGGGAATCTTGCCTTAAGAATGACATTGTGCTTATGCCCACAGGAAACAAGTACTGCAAGTTGTTCTCTGAACTGAATAGCTACATTACAGTCCTGGTTTGTCCTACAAAATTTGGACCTATAATATTTTAAAATTTCTAATTTTTACGCATCTGTTCACTGTATTCAAGGATTCAGCCATAGAGTCATTTTGTCCATCAGTCATTTTCAAAAAAGCTCAGCAACAACAACAGGCAGGAAACATTTGAAAAACATTATTCTGTTTAAAAAGATTGAATTCAGTTCAGACTAGGAAGAGCTGGGTGGCGCAGTTTCAAAAGTTTAACATCTTGAATGCTATAATAAATTTTGCATTTTATATGTACCTGGAGTATATATGAATACGAACCTCTTGGATCATTCAGTTCAGTAACGTACTACTGCAGGCAATTATGTCATGCCATATGCTATAGTTACCTAAATGCAACATGACATTTCTGCATCCATTAGGGATGCAAAATCCAGGAGTTATTTTAGATTTGCCCACTAGGAAGTTATCCTGGAATGGTAAATTGCAGCTCCACTGTCCTCTGCTCGGAGGTCACTCAAAGCTGACCCACTGATGTCCTAGAGTAAAAGAGAGGCAGCTAGCCTCTCTTCCATTAAATGAAAAGCTGCTTCACTTTGTCTTGGTTCTGCTGAGAAAGTGAGCCTACATGTGGGCAGACAC
>VZZY01010611.1:0-37848 GCA_013400335.1 Eurystomus gularis
GCAGTCGGGGGGCCTCTCTGGTAGTGGGGGAAAACCCTGTGTGGTATGTCCACCTGCAGGTCAGCTTCCTAAACTCACTGCAAGCAGGGTCAGCTTTTATATCTTCAATAGTGGGACACCTGCTATTTTTCCTCGCTATTGGGTTCCATCCAAGGTCAGCCAAGCCTGGGAACAAACCCAAAGAGGAGGAGGCACCTCTGTCTCCTTTGGTCTGTCTCTCAGGATAGCTGTGTGTCCATTCCCACAGCTAATTTCCCAGCAGAGAAAAATCCTCTGCTGGTTTCAGCCATGCTATCCAGTTGTGAGATTCATCCATATGTCAACTTTAATTCAGGGCCTATTGCTCAGGCCCTAGCACTTCACTGATGGATGTTACCAAATGAAAAACACTTAGAAGTGTACACCAAGAATATTATATTCAGAATATTATATTAAATTCAACACTTATATTAATATAATTGGTAACTTCCCCTAGTAATATAAAATTCTAAAGGCTGTATTCTACCTTAAATTTAGGTTATTTCATCTTGTTGCTTTTTAAATTCAGTTTTACTGGACTAGTCCTTCATGTGCACGTCACAATTGTATCCTGTCTCTGAAGAATCTTTTTCCTTCTTGTATCTTCTGCTGCTTTTACTTATGGACTTGGTTTACCTTTTTCTTTGATACCTCTATCATACTATCTACTAAAATGGCATTGCTATTGAAATTCTGAGTTTTACTAACCTTTAGTATTTCTGCGTTTTGGTAATTGAAAAATGTTTTAGTATGTGAAATGTCATATCTCTTAGTTGCCATCAGGATAGAAGCACTTAGCTTTGAGTGAAAGTGTTTGTTTAATTAAGAGTCAGATAAGTATTCAAAGACTTTTGTCAATATCAGAGAAAGAATGCTCTACTTAATTTTTCCAGTAGAATTTGGAAAACATTACCAAATGAGTCTTCAAGATTTTTGAATCAGAATGTGTACAGTGTATCAGATTGTGCTCTATTGAGCATATATTGCTTGGGCATTCAGCAGAAATGTTCACTGAGCTTACAGGCTTGCTTTCTTGTGCTTTGTGTGTTTATGCAGAACAGATGAAATAGCTATATTTTTTCTGATTTTGTTGGTTATGGAGGAGTGAATTATGAATGAGTCATGGGAAAGTTCATTTATATAATGAATAACTCCTTGAGCAAAGATAAATGGTATTGTTTACGGTATCTTCATTATTGGAAAGTATTAACTGATTCTTTTACTCTGATTCTGGCTTGAATCTGATATTAGGAAAGTACTCTTTTCTGTTGCTTTGTTACAGATACGGGATGATAATAAAAGGCATCATCCTTGCCTTGTGGAATTCTCAAAATTACCTGAGACAGAGAAGAATTATAATCTACAAATGTCAACTGAAACCCTCAAGTGAGCTTTAAATATAAAAGAAAATAAAGTTTGGGGTTTTTTTACTTTTATTCAAACATTTCATACCATTGTAAGATATGAAAGCATTAGAATATCTCATTCAAAGTGTGTTCTGCTAACTTTGCTAGAAGTTCCAGGAACACATTCAGAATTATTTAGAAAAATCTTGGCTCTGCAGAGATACAAATGCAAAAAGAACACCAGATCTTGTTGTTTTTAATAAAATGGCATAATTTTCAAGCCACCTATTTGTAACTTGTTAGACTTCAAATGGTTTATTTTTGGTTTTGATAAGATAAAATATTTGGGGTTTGAAATGTTATTGCTTTGAATTACTTCCCTGCTTTTAAAAATATCATAATTTCTGTGATTTATACTAAAACTCAAAGTAATCTCTGAAATGGGTGAGTACTATATTGTTGTGTTTCACTGCTGCCATTTTTCTATGTTGGCAGAACCCTTTTGGCCCTTGGATGTCACATTGTTCATGCTCATCCAGCAGCTGAGGAAGATCTTAAAAAAGTCAAACTTCCTAAAAAGTATGTACCTTCTGATAACTATTGTGTATTATTTGTTACTACAGGGTATTAATTAAACAAGAGTGTTGTAAGTTCATTTAAAAAATACTTGATATGAACTCCATACCTGATAAGGATTTACGGAGAACATGGTTGGTCCATTACCTTGCTTGTGATGATGGTTGACTGTGAATACTGCTGCATAACATCACCTTTTGGAGCGATTCCCAGAGACACAAATAGTCACATGTTTAAACCATGTGCAATTATATCTGTGTTACATGATCTTAGATTAGATGCTCCAAAGTTAAAAGCAATGTTTCTTGAAAGAGAGTATACTGTTTTTCCATAACTCCTGTTTCAATTTGCACCTCTCCTTTCCTCCACTCCCAGAAATGGTTTGTTCAACACACATGTTTTCAGAGACATTATTAATGCATTTATTTAATGAAGAAAAAAAATTAGAAAATTACTCTTCCTATAGTGTTGCACATTTCTAGGAAATGTACATATGTAGATTATTGCATTAAATACAATCAAGGTTTTGCTTGTAATTTTTATTTAGTAGCTAAACTATGGCAGTCAGAGCTAAAATAGTTGAATGATCTTTTCTGTTTAGACTTCTTTAAGTCATTAGTCGTTATCACCCCAAAAGTGGCAAAGATTAATCAAGGATTACATGTGTATTTTAGCCATGTCTGTGGGGATTCTCTAGTCCTCCTGGAACAGATTAAAGCCCTGTCCTGCAATAAAACTTGAAAACAGAAAGAGTAATTTGGATACTTGCCATTTCACATTTAAAAGACGTTAGCTGTGGTGCTGAGGGATGAGGTTTAGTGGTGACCTGGCAGTGCTGGGTTAACAATTGGACTCTATGTTCTTAAAGGCCTCTGCCAACCAAAATGATTCTGTGATCTGCTGCCTATGTGAATCATCCTAACAAGTGGAAACGATCTGATTTGAGTAAGAAAGAGTCTGCATATGTGTAAAACAGCAGAAGTTGAAGATGAAGAGGTTAATATCTACTACTAAAAAACCACTGAACTTATTATTCAATGAAAAAGTGGGAAGAAGAATGTTTCTCCTCTTGGAAAAATGGCAGCACAATCTTTGCAGACTAGTATTTAAAAAATACCATTCTTAATAACTCATTGAAATCTTTGTAAGAAGTCATCATGCAGATCTTTAACGTGGAAATTACTTGAAAGCTTTAAATGGCAAATATAAAAAAAATATGAGAGTACTCATTTAATAACAGTGTATATTTTGTCGTAGCAACTATTTAGGGATGCACGTGCACATCTGGGTCATATTTAATTAGGGTGCAAACAGGTGGAAAAAGATGCCCTCTGCTAGAATACAATCTATATCCTAGTCAATGGCCGGATGCAACGTGGGATTTTTGCAAAGAAATGGGAGAGCAGGAGATTGAAAAGTGGAGAGAAAAAGTGAGCCCCACCCTAAGGATGGTACATAGAAAACTTTAAATACCATCTGTGGGGTATCTTCACTCTTGGTTTTCCTATGTCAACTTACAGTTACATGATGTCAAATGGATACAAACCTGCCCCTCTTGATCTTTCTGAAGTGAAGTTGTTGCCTTCTCAAGAATTCCTAGTGGAAAAACTAGCAGAAAATGCACATAATGTCTGGGCAAAAGACAGAATAAAGCAAGGATGGACCTATGGCATTCAGCAGGTAAGGACATCTTTAGATGCATTTGGAATAAGTAAAGAACATGAGATTTTGTTTTCTAGAACATCAGTTGGAAGTGTTAAATAAGAGGATAATTATTGAATATCATGTAATGTCTGGAAAATTTAGAGGATGTGGGGAGAAGGAAAAGAAGCCTTGGCCATGAGGTCTAAGCAGATTGTCAGTCCTGCATGGCTGCTGCTGCAGGATATATGAGAATGTTTTTCCCTACTTCTCTTTCATTCTTGTCTTTTAGGTTTTTGATATTATTAACAATTGGGCTTGCATTCATAGAAGTGCTCTTCATCAGTGTTGTTTCTCTCCTGCAATCTTACTTCTGAACATATTCTGTCTCATTATATAAAATCTTTGTGATATTGAAACACAGTTTTCTTCTTCATTTTTATAACCCTTTATAGGATCTTAAGAACAAACGTAATCCTCGGCTAGTGCCATATGCATTATTAGATGAACGTACTAAAAAATCAAACAGAGATAGCCTCCGTGAAGCTATTAGAACATTTGCGGGCTATGGTTATAGCGTTGAGCCACCTGACCAAGAGATGGGTATGTATTTTCAATAAGAGTCATGGCCTTTTTTCCCCTCAGTGGTGGGTAAAGAACATAGAACACTGAATAGGGAAAACATATAAATGTTATAACATGTGAATAAATAGTGTATTTTTGTAGGTGCAAATATACTTTGTAAATTACTTAGCTCTATTTTTTTAAAGATTGGTGTAGTTAATGATACAATAATTCTAATTTCCATCATTTTTTGGTTGGAGAATGTCTGGAGTGTGAGTGGATGTACTGGTTTTCATTTGGAAATAATAAAAGAAAGAAAACAAGGATTAATTTAAAATCATTTTTGTACATAGTATTCAGGTTAAGTTGACTACTTCAAGTCAAACTGAGTTCTTAAAAAGTAGTCAAAGTGCAGCAAGCTCAGTAATTGTAAATCTTTGTTTTAAATCAGGAGTGGAAATCTGTTTAGAAGTCTTTTTCTTTATATTTGCTATACCACTGCAATTTTTTGACAAAAATCCAATGTAATGTTACACTTTTGAGGTTTCCTCTAGACAGTTTTCTGCTTGAGACTCTGCATTGAGTGATACTTTGAAATATTTTTTATTCTAAATTGCCAATAATTGCTCATCCTGCATAGAATTAGAATGTGCTAGCCTCTGTATGCTGATTACTGTTCCACCTTCACTGTTGAAGGTTCTTAAACATGCAGTGGTAGATAATGGCTATTTCCAGAGACAGAAAATTCTGGGAAAAGGTGAAAAGCTAAATAGTGGCATTTCTAGTTTCATCTATTTCTGTGATTCTGTAATTATAAAAGGTGGGGTTTTTCTCCTCTTTTTATTTTTACAGCTGTCCAAACAGTGGAAAAAGTCAGCATTGACAAGATACGATTTTTCAGAGTAGAACAATCTTATGCAGTGAAGACTGGAAAGTGGTACTTTGAATTTGAAGCTGTGACAGGTGGAGATATGCGTGTTGGCTGGGCCAGGCCAGGCTGTCGACCTGACATAGAGTTGGGAGCTGATGACCAAGCATTTGTTTTTGAAGGAAGCAAAGTCAGTACATCTTAATTTTTCGTTTGACTTATGAACAGGTTAGGCAGAGAGCTACAGTATAGGTTTCCTCTGTATATGCAAAATCAGCTACTGGAACGTTTTTTGTTCAAGTCAAGATACCTTTGAGCTATGTTTCATGCTGGATACTATGTGCATTTTGGTTTTAGTCATTGAAATTATGCTAACAAAGGTGTGTTGGTTTATATGATTGTCCTAGGATATACCTAGCTGAGTGAAGAAGTCTGTCATAGGCATAAAAAAAATACAGCATACACTTCCTTTTTTGCATTAAGTGTTTTACAGAAATAAAGTTTCTTCAATGACTGCAAGGGAGAACCACAGTTCTGTTTTCCCTTTTCTGTCTTCTCTGCTTTCTGCACATTCTTTCGTCCCAAACTTGACTCCTAAAGGACTGGAAGGGTGATAATGACACTGCATGTGAGAAGTGGAATCCGGTGAACAGTAACTGTCACCCAGGTTCTAAATTGTTCTTTGCATATTACTGAAGTTAGGGTGCCTTAGATTCTCTATGTGAAATAACCTAAGCAAGAATTGATTACCTGAAAGCCATGATCAGTACTGTTTGCAAATTACCTTGAGATCCTTGAAGGTGAAATGTTTGTTTGACTTTTCTTTATTTTGTGGGTTTTGTTGTTTGTTTGGTTTTTTATTTTGTTTTAGCATGATGTTTGTTTAATTGTTTTTTTGTTTAGGGCCAGCGTTGGCATCAAGGCAGTGGATTCTTTGGACGAAGCTGGCAACCAGGAGATGTGGTTGGTTGTATGATAAACTTGGATGATAAATCAATTATCTTTACTCTGAATGGAGAGTTGCTTATAACCAGTAAAGGTTCAGAACTGGCGTTTGCTGACTTCAGAATAGGAAGTGGTAATTTTCTTTTTATAGCTACAAAACAAAACCGAGAAAAACTAGTTTTTCGTGATGGCTTAGTAAGCTGAGAAATTGTATTTCACTGATGTGAGCCTTCCGACTGTCCTGCACATTAACTTAATTATACTTACTTTAAGAGCACTTATATTGTACAAATTTATTTTCTTTTTTTCTTTTAACCACAAATAGATATTAATGGGATTTCAGCAATCAGAATGGGAAATTTTCTTTGAGTCTTGCTAGGCTTACTCACAGAACTGAATTTCAGCATTAAGAAGAAGTGGTAATAATGAGCACCTTGAAAAATTCCCCAAGCTGAAAATGTAGTCTCTGATTATCTCTCTGGGGTATACATGTATTATGTTCTTGTCTGTGAAGGACTAAATGAGTACTATGTGGTGAGAGGCTGTGCCAAAAGAAGAAATCTATGCAACGTGAATTAAGTCTGATTTGTAATTTTTTTTTTTTTCTCCAACCTATTCATAGCTTATCTGCATTTCTCCTTTTCCTGGGCTATTTTTCCTCTTCTGTTTTTGGTCTTTGCTTTTTTGAGCAGTAATAGCTACATGACTGTATTGAAGGAGGCAGGGAATACTTCCAAACTGTTTTATTTTTCCTGTTGACATATTCTTTGGAAGCATATCTCCTCCAACCACTAGTACCTCTAGTAGCTTCTGCCTGTTAGTAATTTCCAGAAGACTTTGCAATTGCTCACATCCCTCTTTGGTCTGACCATCGGTACAGTTTTTCTAATGGTAGAGAATGAGGGACTGCCTTAAGAGAGCTTTTCCAAAGCCTTAAAGCTGAAGTGTAGAATGGAAAATTTCTCCTTTAGATGTTCAAGTGTTGGCTTTTCCCTGAAGTTCCTCCAAGTTCTGTTTCCTTAGAGATGGAGAAATAATTCAACAGCCTTGCATTCCTGTCTGTTGGCTGCTACAAGTATTTGGACACCAAAAAGTTCAGTCATAAAATATGCCAGCATTAATGGTGGACATGTATTTGTCCATCATGAATGATGGAGGGATGAGGATTGGCAACAAATTTATAGCTACTGATGACAAACTAAATTTTAAAAAGATGTACTGAGATACGTGAACTTCATCTCAAAGTCCTTTTGAAACTTCAATGCCCTCAGAGAGCATACTTACTTAACATTGTGTTGCAAACTTTGATCTAGCCAAGGATGCCTTCCAGTATCCCAACTTGTTATATAAAGGCATCTTTTTCTTCTAATATATGAATAAATGACTTGAGCAAATCTTGGTTTTCCAAATCTGATTGTCCACAAAACTACCTTGTGATAATTTTTTGAGTTTTGTTTTGTTTTGTTTTTTCCACACAAATATACTACTTAGTAATAACAACTATTAGACTGGTTTAACATTTAAATAGATGGGCTTTAAATAGTGTGTATAATGTCCATTCATTGGCAAAATTGTCAGGGGTGTTGGTAGCAATTATATTGAACTTAAACAGTAGTATTTAAGGTGGCTTTAAATCTTTGTTTCCAGCATTACTTCATGTGCATTACTTCTAAGAGCTAAAGTTTAGTTCACATTAAATGGATCCAAAAAGGAAGGATAGTGTTCCCAAAATAAATTGCTGTTATTATTGTTGTCTTGTTTTCTTAGGTTTTGTTCCAATTTGTGCACTGGGTCTATCTCAGATCGGTCGTATGAACCTTGGAATGGATGCCAGTACATTCAAGTATTATACAATGTGTGGCCTTCAAGAAGGTTTTGAACCTTTTGCTGTCAACATGAACCGAGATGTTGCTATGTGGTTCAGTAAACGCTTACCAACATTTGTCAATGTGCCAAAAAATCATCCTCACATTGAGGTAACGTTACATGTTAGGGAGACACCTGTTTATCAACTGTTTGTTTAGCAAGCTGAGACATTAAACCCTTACTAATACTTACTGTCATCAGATAGTTTGTCATATAAATCTATTAAGTCACTCTTAGATAATTCCAGATGATCTTGTCTATCTCCAACTTCATTAATTGGTAATATTACCATTCATATGTTTATACCTACCTGTTCTACTGTATGTCTTAATAATTTATGTTGTAGTGGTTAGCTACTTGAAATGTGTTGACTGTGATTTTTTAGAACCATTTTTTATATTCAATCTTGCATCCGCTTTTAGTTTTTTTTAAACCTTCTCTACTATACATTTTTCTTGAATAAAAATTGCTCACCTGAATTCAGCATCACTTAAGGTAATGGAAGTTTAAGATAAACAGAGACTGATTTAGTCCACTAATCTGAGAGACATTTAAGTGTCCCTGTGATATGTTTCATTCGTTCTTAAGATGCAGTGATAGGAATTTGGCAACTCCCTAACTAATGTACTCTAGAGCAGAATAATATATCTTATGGTTTGTATAAAATACTTCATATATTCCACAGTGGTATGTTTGAATTTCTGATCTGTTTTTTAACTATAATCCCTAAGCCATTTACTTTGTGTTTAGCCAATTATGCCCTAATAATGTTTGAACATTCCCTTAAACAAAATACACTTCACTGAATTCCAAGGAAATGATCTCAGCATTTTTTTCAGTTTATCAGGATAATGCCAACAAAAGTTTTAAAAATGTTCCTATCACTGAGTTTAAAAGCATACTCACTTTTTCAGCACAAGAGAAAATAACGATGTCAGACTCGGACTTCATAATGGTAATCTGAAAGATTCTAACTGATATTTCTCTTCATTGTGGTGGAAAACTGCTGATTCTTGTGAAGCAAGTTTTCAATAACTTATGCACTCCAAGTGAATTAATTTAATAAAATCTGTGGTGTTTTGTTGGTTTGGTTTTTTTGTTTGTTTGTTTTTTTTAACGCAGTATGGAACAACTTGAAAAATATTTACTGTAGTGAAGATGTACTGCATCTCTTACTTCCCTTGCTCTTCAGGCTAGATTTCCTGTCAGAAAGTTTCATAGTTTGGAAGTTAATAAATTTTGAAAAATTTAAGTTGACTCATTCAGTTATCTTATCCTCTAGATGCGTAATGAAAGTTTTCAGCATTTTATTTTTAAATGATTTCTGTTATTTTTAGATATGGAGAATTGATGGAACCATTGATAGTCCACCTCGGTTAAAAGTTACTCACAAAACATTTGGTACACAGAACAGCAATTCAGACATGATATATTGCCGTTTGAGTATGCCCATTGAGTTCCACTCATCGTTCAACTTTGACGTGGCTGTGGAAAATGCCTCATCTGATCTTTTCCAGAAACGGTTAGACTTGGTTTTAGTTATCATATTTCATGTTCTCAACGTAAATGTAATATGTTCTATAGTTTTTTATTATTGTACGCTCATACTTGTTTCGTACTTGTTTTTACACCAAGCACACACTAGCATCAGATACATGTTACTGAGATTTTTTTGTTCTTGATGGTTTTAATAAATTTATAACACAACTTTGCTGCAGAATGCTCTATCTAAACAAGAGGGAACCATTTCTGAAGAGGTGCTTCACAAGGTTTATAGTTATTCATTGTATTCATGAGCAGCTGTCATCCTTTCAAACTCGTTGGGATTTACAAAGCTCTTCAGCCAGGCTGGAAAACCAGCTCAAAGTCTTTTGCACACTGGATTAATGGTCATCTGCGTTATTGTTCAATAGCCCATTGTTATGTGAAAAGTGACTAATCATGCAAAGAAAAAAAAGTTGTGGGAGAGATTTATAAAGACACAAGGTACTACTGAGTTTAGCACCTTCCAGCATTGCTTTCATCTTTAGTTAATTGCTTTAAATTCATCTCTTCTCTACCTTCACTGCAATCAATTATTTTGACTGTATATTTGTATCCTGTACAGTCTTTGCATACTTTATTTAATCATGCATACTCAGTACCCAGCAAACATCAGTTAGCTTGTAAGGACACTTAGTTGATTTTTTTTTTTTTTAAAACTAATTTTCTGATGTTCTTCTGTTTTTAGAAAGCACAACCAAGAAATTGCTGCTCCTTCTACTACAGTAAGTAAATACACTGAGATGCTTAGTTCTTCTTACATTTTGAAGTGTATTTAGTTGTGGCAACATGTTTGTTAGAAGTTGATCTGTTTAAGGAAGCCTTTTTAATCATTTGCTTTGATATAACACTGTATATAAATAACGCTCAGAGCTGTATTACTTGAGGCATAAACTTCACTATCTTAAACGACTAGTCTTTTTTCTTTTTTTAATTTATGAACATTTTAAATGACTTAGGAGGATGTGAATTACTTGTTAAGTTTTGATAAAGTTTTATGTGTAGGAGGCTTTTTTAATCACTATTTGAGTATTCCTTGATAAAATAATTTAGATTTCTATTACTAATATGTTCTTTTCCTCTTTTCAGTATTTTTATTCACTACGGATATTTGCTGGCCAAGACCCATCCTCTGTCTGGGTTGGCTGGGTAACACCAGACTATCACTTTTATAGTGAGAATTTTGACCTAAATAAAAATTGTACAGTAACAGTTACTTTAGGTGATGAGAGAGGGAGAGTTCATGAAAGGTATGGGTTTATTTATCATTTATTAAAGATTGTATTTTGATACTGTAGTTCAAAAGTGAGTTCTTCACAAGCTTGTCTTAAACATTAATTTTAAACTAATAAGAAAATTGATTATGGAGTAGGAGTGTTCTGTGCTTATTTGTGTATGAATGTGGTTTACACAGACCTGTTCAAGTGAATATATTTGTCATTAATGTCTTTTGTGCTGCTTCTTTCTTGTAACATCCATATTTGGTCACTGCATGAACCTGTTCATTTTACATAAACACACAAAAACATATGAACTTGTTTCGTAATTATAAAAAAGGAAAAAAATATATGTGTGCTTAGTCTGATCCCTTACCTATGATGCTTAAGTTATTATAGAAAAGAGAGTTTGTTAACGAGAAGACAAAACAGTAGCACAAGCAGCTTTGTAATCTCTATTACTGCCTTGAAAACTATGCCTTCAGAGAGTACTTAGTCTAGTTTATAGTGACCTATAATTTGTTTTCTTTGTTCTTGCTGTCCTTTCAGCGTGAAGCGCAGCAATTGCTATATGGTTTGGGGAGGAGATGTGATTGCTAATTCCCAGAGATCAGGTCGCAGCAATGTTGATTTAGAAATCGGATGCTTTGTTGACCTGGCTACTGGAATGTTGTCATTCACAGCCAACGGAAAAGAGCTTGGCACTTGTTATCAGGTATTATCAAATTTTCAAGAAGCTCTCTAGTAAGCTGGTTGTTTTTTCATGTTCTGAAATCTCACTGAACACTACTTGTGTGACAGTAACATGTTTTCCTGTATTATTATTTTTTATCCCTCTTTATCTCTCTTTTGTAAGACTACATTTTTCTAATTTCTTCCAGTTGTTTTAAATGCTGAGGAGGCACTATTGCTAGAGATGTTCAGATAAACTTCTTTTTACCTCTCAATCCTTATAACTCAGAATCTTGATTTATAATGTTAATTATTCTTCAAAATATTTTTCGTCAACTAAATCTATTGTATGATATAAAGTATAACAATATATGATATAGGGGAACTTCTTTAAATTAGCACAAGTTCAGAGTTGAGCTCTAGATATAGTATATTTTTGTATGGATTGACAAATTTGTTATTACCAGGGTTTGTCTTCTGCAGATAGCAATGACTTGGAGGTCTTGTGATTTGATAAATTTCAAATCCCAAAATTCAAATATATGTTAATGTACAAAGCCAAAATGAATGGGGTGGTCCCTAAATGCTATTAATATTCTCAAAATGTGGCGTCATATGTGAATGGCTCAGTAGTCGACATAAGTTTTTAACACCTGATTGATGAGATTTGCTCTTAGTTATTCTCAGTTGTCCGTAGAAGAGCATCCACTGTGGAAGAGATTATCCAGTGTTAGGAGCAGTGCATCACTTCTATGTCAACAAAAACCCCACAAATCTGTAATACAGATAAAACTGTAATGTTATTCAACTAAATTTAATGGAACTCTGTATACTGACTTCATTGAAAACAAACGCAGGAGGGTAGCACACAGCCTGTAAATGGGAGTGGCAGGTGATCTAGCAGCTGTGATTTTAGTGTATTTTGTAAGAGTGGTCAGACACCTCAGGGCTGTGCTGGGAGGCTATTAAATATCAACATCCTGGGAAACAAAAAGAGGAGATGAAAATGCTTAAGCCTCATGCTTTGCTGCTTTTTTTACCTACATACAAATCAATACGACAGCTTCTAAACAAAGCCATGAAAGTTTGGGCATTTTTTTCATGTAACAGCCTTTAGCTGTTTTTCTAATTTTGCAAAAAAATCTAGGAAAATACAGATGTAGAAGGTACCTGTAACTGCTTTTAGTTAAAAAAATACTTTGTTTTTTCGTTTGATAACTTGTAATTAATGCAAGCATGTTCTTTGTAACAAATTCAAAAAATACAATTATTTATCTTCTGTTTCTTTCCTTTTCCTCGGAAAAATACCTGGAGGTGCTGTTGGAAATGTTTTTTTAATAAACCCGTTAGCACCTGGTCTGTTGAAAAATGAGAACACGCAGCATTTCCTGTAAAGATGTAATGATATATTCCAATAGCAGTGTTACGTTAGAGGGTGAAATATTTGCCAGCCTCTGCTTATTTCAAATAATCTGAATAATTTCTCTGGTTTTGGAAATAGTGAAAATAGTCTTATGTAGTTTTAATTTTCATTTCTTGAATATTTTTACCATAAAATAAAATCTTTAAAATACTTTAGTAAATCTAATCTCTAACCCAGATTTCAGCAGGATAATTATTCTAACCTTGTAACTGTTCCCACTTTTCAGTTTTCTTAACTGAAGTAGAGAGACAATATTTTTGTGCTTGTTTCATTCTAAATGTCCTAAAGTTCAACATATTGGAGAAGAAATGAATTTTGCTCTAGTTCTTGATATAACTATTGAATTTCATGGTGATACTTAGAAAAAAAGAATTGCTGTCTATAACAGAAAAGTAAATGAACTATAGTGTATACCTATATATTTGAGATTTTGTCATTAATTGTCAGGCCAATGTTAAGGTATTCATAGCAGACTAGAGATCTTAAATATTGGTTTATAAGACATTTTATTCTGAGTTAGTAATGATTTTCTGACCTTCAAAAAACTTAAGAAATTACAAATTCAATTATTATTACTAGGAAATAACTATCTATGGTCAGAGGCTGAGAGCTATATTTTCTCAGTTACTTTCAGGCTTTAATGAAATAAACGACACGTTATTAGCGTCTTTCTGTTCAGGATACTTTTTGTCTCTGGATATGGGATTATTTTTTTTCCTTATCAAAAAAATTAGAACATGCATACCTGGCCCTACATTATTTGTCTATCTCAATAGCCATCGTTCTGAAAAAACTTTATTCTGCATACATATTTTTTCAGTATATGGCATTATTTTACATTTTGTTTAAGTTCTATTGTGTTTTGGAGCTGGTTTTTCATCTAAAAGCCTATGGATTTTTTAATTTCTTTTTGTAACTCTCAGTTTATTGGTTTGCAGTTTTTGATACTTTGCTATCCTCAAGGTTAGGGGTGCTTCTTTACAGCACAAGAATTGTAATAGTACTTTGTATCTATGATGTGTATACATAGTACAAAAAGTACACAGTGATGTCATTAAAAAATTTAATTGAACTCCTGAAACCTTAAAATTGATTGTATAGAATGTACCATTTTTCAGCTACCATGGAACACTGAAATCTATTTAATAATATACTATTCTATATGTATCTTTTAAATTCTTTTTTTAATAGTGTAGGGTGGGTGATCCTGTAGAGAATTCTTAGAACAAATTAGTATTACTACTCTGACATGTACTTTGAGTCCAGCTGTAACAGGGAAATGGGGATGATGTAGTTGTCAGAAAAACATCCCAAACCCTACCAGGAACTTTAAAACTGCAGCACTGTGATTCAAGTGCAGTACACCACAAGTTTATAAGACTGGAGACAAATGCTAGGCCTGGAAATAAAAATAACTTCGAGATCTTTTTATAAAATACATGCTTCTGGTTTTGGATTATGGATCAGAAATTCACTAGTCATAGAATCATAATGATTGGAAAGCACCACCAGGATCAGCAAGTCCAACCTTCATCCCAACATCTCCCTAACCACTAGACCGTAGCCTCAAGTGCTACATCTACTTGTTTGTTAAACGCTTCCAGGGATGGTGACTCCACCACCTCCCTGGGCAGCCTGTTCCAATGGCTAACCACTCTCTCAGTAAAGAATTTCTTCCTAATAGTTAATCTAAACCTCCCCTGATGCAACTTGAGGCCATTTCCTCTTGTTCTATCATTAGTAATTTGGGAGAAGAGACCAACATCAGCCTCGCTACAACCTCCTTTTAGGTAGTTGTAGAGAGCAATAAGGTCTCCTCTTAGTCTCCTCTTCTCTAGACGAAAAAACCCCAGTTCCCTCAGCTGCTCTTCATAAGGCAAGTGTTCCAGACCTCTCACCAGCCTCATTGCCCTTCTCTGGACCTGCTCCAGCACCTCAATGTCCTTCTTGTACTGTGGTGACCAAAACTGGACACAGTACTCAAGGTGCGATCTCACGAGTGCTGAGTACAGGGCCACAATCACCTCCCTACTCCCTACTCCTGCTGGTCACACCGTTTCTGATACACCCCAGGATGCCGTTGGCCTTCTTGGCCACCTGGGTACACTGCTGGCTCATGTTCAGCCGGCTGTCAACCAACACCCCCTTAACCGACACCCTCTATTCCTTAATAGGAAATAAAATTTTGCATTATCCTGATCAGATGATTCGCTCTCATCCTCTTCTTATCACCCTCTGGTTCCCTCTGTCTTAGAAATTTGTTTATTAATTTTTTTGATAGAGAGTTATTTTGGCAACCATAAAATGGGAATGAACTTTAAAAGGTGTGTGGTGGTCTGAAAATCTGTATTCTGCCCTCAGTCTATGTTGGGGTTGCTTTTCCTAGAGCAAGAGCCAAAGTATGTAGTGCTAAAGGGGCTGGATTTTTAAGGAGCTGCTCTAGCATGAGGTGCTGGATTTGGATATGTTTGAGAGGAATCAGTATGTGATGTTACCAAGGTTCTTGTTATAGGCATTGAGAGCACATAAAGCAGCAGGTGCAGACACAGCTTCCTGAAAGTTAGGTGGGCTTTTAAAGATAACTCCGCAAATGCTTTACTACATTAAACATAAGCTACAGATGGACAATAATCAACACTGTAACACAGTGTCTGCAGTTTTTTGATAATCAAGTGTAAACTATGTAGTATTTGTTGTATATTGTATCATATTCTGGGAGGAGATTCTTGTTGCTTTTTAAATATTTTTGATTCTTTTTCTCTTCTAGGTTGAACCCAACACAAAGCTTTTTCCAGCAACTTTTGTACAGCCCACGAGCACTAACTTGGTTCAGTTTGAACTTGGTAAATTAAAGGTACAAAATATTTTCAATAAAGGTGCTCTTTTAAATCTGTTTATTGCCATGGAAATTTCAGCTCAGCTGAATTTGTTTAGGAATTTCAATCAATGTTGTCGCTTTTTATTTGATTTCTACATTTACTTCTGTAATTATAATTATTATAGTGAATTGTTCAATAAATCTTAACTGCATTTGTCTAAATAAAGTTATCTGGGAAGAACACCCTCAACGTTGGGGTTTTTAATGGATTTTGTTCATTACAATAACTTACATATTTATATGAGTTCTTTGCTATCACTTTATACTTCCTTTCAGTATTACAGGTTTATTCATAATTATATTTTAAGTAATTTTAATACACTTACTTGTTTCAGAATACCATGCCTTTATCAGCAGCAATTTTTAAAAGTGAAGAAAGAAATCCGGTTCCTCAGTGTCCCCCTCGCCTGGATGTGCAAACAATTACTCCTGTTTTATGGAGCCGGATGCCAAACAGCTTCCTAAAAGTAGAAACTGAGCGTGTCAGTGAACGTCATGGCTGGGTTGTGCAGTGTTTGGAACCTCTGCAGATGATGGCACTTCATATCCCAGAAGAGAACAGGTACATTTGGACAGAACTGCAGTGACTTGATGTGGACAAAACGTGTTGAAACCTCATATCTGGGTGTTGGTTAAGCCTGTCTTGGAGAATATTTACACTAGAGTTGTTTAGAATTTGTGATCTTACTTGCTTTAATACCATATTCAGGAAACTTAAGTAGATATAAGAGACTGAATAATTTTAATGGCACAGGATGACTTTTGAATACATAAGAGTAAACAACTATTTGATTTTCTTTAAATTATAAAATAATATCTCTTAAATCTCTGTCTTTAAACAGTGATCTTCTCAGCTTGACAATAAACAAAGAACTATCTTGATGATTTTTTCTTCTTTAATAAAAACATGTAATCTGTTTCTGTTTCATCTGCTCTGAATTTATATGAATTAAGTTTTTAAGTTCTTACTGACAAGATTCTGACTTTCTTAGATTTTCATTAGGCTTTAGCTTCAGAGTGAGGATAATAAAGTTGTATTCAAATATAAAATATAGAATCTCATAACCAGTGACAAATCAAACTATAAGCAGAAGCATAGCAGAAAGGTAAATTAACTGCTGTACTTCTATCAGTTATTTTGCAGCTTCTTTTAATAATTTAATTCTATTTACCGTTAATAAACCTGAATTCAAGAAAAGAGTAAAAAAATACTGTGTTGTATGGAAAACATGAAACAGTAATCCTCAATAAACTATGAAGACACTGTTTAGTGACAGTATTCCTCCAGGGTTTCATTCAGTACTCCAAATATGTTTCTTTTAAAAACAAGCTCTAATTTACCGTAACTTCCAAAGAAACATCTCTATGTTACCTTTTGTCATTCCCCCCCACACCCTCCCCAATGGAGTACTAATTGTGAATAATCTCATCAAATTACTACCGCCATTTACTGTGGTTTCATGATGCACATGTGAAGATTAGTCATTATTAGCCTTAATATTAGTGGTTTAAAGTGGAACTGACCAAAATGAGCAGAGATGATAAAACTTTTCTTTCAGAACGTTATTATATAATAAAATTGACTTGTGTTCTCTTTCTTTATTTTATAACAGATGTGTTGATATTTTGGAACTATGTGAACAAGATGATTTGATGAAGTTTCACTACCACACTTTAAAACTCTACAGCTCAGTTAGTGCTCTGGGTAACACTAGAGTTGCATATGCACTTTGTAGTCACGTGGATATATCTCAGCTATTTTATACAATAGATAATCAATACTTGCCTGGACTCCTACGTTCTGGATTCTATGATTTGCTCATTAGTATTCATTTGGACCACGCCAAGCAAGCCAAGCTCATGATGAACAATGAATTTATCATTCCAGTTACAGATGAAACTCGAACTATTAAATTATATCCTGATGAATCAAAGAAGCATGGTTTACCTGGAGTAGGGCTTAGCACTTGTCTGAAACCAAACTTTAATTTTTCTACTCCATGCTTTATTGTGACCAGTGAAGAATGTCAGATATCCAGCCCAGAGATACCCCTTGATACACTTAAATCCAAGGCCATAAGTATGTTAACAGAGGCGGTACAGTGTAGTGGTAGTCATATACGAGACCCTGTTGGAGGACAGGTTGCATTCCAGTTCGTTCCTGTTCTTAAACTAATAGCAACATTGCTTATCATGGGAGTTTTTGATGATGACGATGTGAAGCAGGTGTTACTTCTCATTGACCCCAACGTGTTTGGAGAGCACAAAGAAGAAACAGAAGAGAGGATAGAGAAAGAAGTTGTTACACAAGTTGAAGAAAAAGCTGTAGAAGCTGGGGAGAAAGCAATAAAAGAAACAAAAGCTCCTGTAAAGGGCTTATTGCAGACAAGATTACCAGAATCTGTTAAGCTTCAGGTAACCATTTAATATAAATGTATTACCTATGTTCTACTCTTGATGAAAGGAAGGTAGTGATTTTTGTCTCTTCTGGAGTTTATAAGATCTGAAATCCTGAAGAACCTTATTCCACTTTGCCTTACATTAATAACCAGATTTGATGATGATGCAATTTTTTCTACATGTGTCTAAACTCAAAATAGATATGCAAATACATCTGTATTTTATAGGTGTATTTTAAAAGAGGGAATGTTGGATGAGGTGATCTTTAAAGGACCTTTCCAACCTGAACTATTCTACAATTTTGGTTTCTACATGTTTTGAGTGCATGGAGTGAAAGACTATGAATGCAATATAGTATTCTTGGTCAGATAATTAAACTGTATAAATTTGTCACCTTTACAGTATTAAAAGAAAAATATGGAAAGAAAGTCTCATTTCTGTTGTAGTATACAGTATCCACTGCAGTTCTGCCCCAATTAGAGTTTGTTCAACTGTTGAACTTAAGTCTGTTTTTTCTATCCTAGATGTGTCACTTACTCAATTATTTCTGTGATTGTGAGCTACAACACAGAGTGGAAGCAATTGTATCGTTTGCAGACCGTTATGTGTCAAAACTGCAATATAATCAGAAATACAGGTACAATGAACTCATGCAAGCCTTGAACATGTCTGCTGCTTTGACTGCCAAGAAGACTAAAGAATTTCGGTCTCCTCCTCAAGAACAGGTAATATTAAACAAAGGGATGGATCTAATGATATTAAAAAAAAATTCCTTGTAATGATAAAATAGAGTTCTGACTTCTAAACTACCATCAGAATTGGTAGAGAACCAAAACTGAATTAGAAATAAAATTTATGAAGATGCCACAAAATACTGAATGTCAGAGTGCTTATACCTGTACTCCAGAATTGAAGCTGTAAACCGAAGTTGACATAGAATTTCTCAAGAGTATAGAAAAAATAAAGATTACTGCTTAATGCTGAGGAGCTGAGATTCAACCTGTTCTGTAAGGTAATGATCATTTGATCATTGTAGTTGCTAGAAGTTAGCAGGAAGTTAGTGCTGGGCCGACATCTCTTATGTTAGAAATAGTCTTTTCTACTTATAGGGAAGAGCTTTCTTAGTAACTATAACTGTATTTTGATGTTAATCATAACTGAAGCTTGCAAAGTACCGTTGCATTAGTATTTCCTTTATATTAGAAATCTGTGTTTTATATTAATTTGATTATAAATAGGTAAAGTATGGCTATACATTAGAATATGTGTTAGGCTATCTCATTATTTTAACTGTTTTAATTCTTTTAAAGATTAATATGTTGTTGAATTTTCAACTGGGAGAGGATTGTCCCTGTCCAGAGGAGATTCGGGATGAGTTATATGAATTTCATGATGATCTTCTAATTCACTGTGGTAAGTGGCAAGGTTTTGTTATTTTTTTTTGTCTTTTTATATGAAAAAAAGAAAAGATCATTTTTTTAAAAGTACTGGTATGAGGGTTTTTGTTAGATATGTTAATATCCACATGGTGACTTTCCGGACAGACTTCAGTGCTTATTACAAAAATATGGGAAACCTATACATGGTTAACTTTCATTGTTATGTATCTATGAAATATTATCTGGTATTACTCTGTTTATATATAAATTTTAAACTTAATTAGAAAAAACAAGAATGATCCAAACAAGAAACTTGGATTACCTTGAAAGATTTATAAAGGCATGTGTCTGTGTACAAGTAGATAAAAGTTATTGAAAAAACATTATTGGTGTGAAGCTGAGCAGTAGAAAATTTAATAAAAAACAGTAGATGAGGTGTGCTGCTGCTTTAGCTTAGTTTCTTAGCGTATACATAGCTGTGATGCTCAATCATTATAAAACAGTATTACAGTGCAGATTACAGCTTGAGTTGCCCCAGTTGTTGAATTTCCTTTAGAGTGTCTTCAAGGGTGAGCTATATCAGATACCCTGTGCCATATATGTGGGCTAAGGAATCACATTTTATACGTGATGCCAAAATCGTTTGTTAGTCTACTGAGATGTCTTTTACCAGTTTTACCAGCTCATGCAATTGCATTCTTTTAGTGACTTCTAATTAAGTTTGTGATTTCTGTAGCTGTAGTGCCTCCCTTACCATTCTGTGCTTGTATTGTTAAGGCTTCTGCTATCATCTTGTGCTGCTATTTCTGAGTACCCCATTAGAGTCTCCAGCAACCATCAAGCTGTGATTTTTGTAATAAGCCAATTACCATTTTTCAACTACATCAGCCAAAGATGAGTGACTCAGTGGGCATCTAGGTTGTGTTTCATCAGCTTATTTCTAAGGAAATTGTATAAGACTGTGTTAGAAGTACTTAAAATCAAGATTTTTGACTGTAAGGCTGGCTACATTATAGGTGGAAATTTAGCTGGTTTAATGTAATTTGGTTTTGAAAATCCTGTTGATTGTTATTCATCCTTGCTTCTAAGTGCTTACTAAAAAGTCTTTCATTCCAGCTTTTTTTCTTTCAAGTGTTAAAGTGAATAATTAATAGCCTTATAGCTACTCCTTTTTCTCTCGATTTTTTGTAAGACAGAATACTGTCATCTCCATTGTTCAGTCACTTAGCACTTGATCTGACCTTTGGTTTTCAAAGATAACGCCTATTTGGTATCAGAGAGTTCCCTCAGACACCAGGATGAACATGATGGAAGACCCTCAGCTTACTTGGAAATGTGTTAACTCTGCAATATATTTACTTCACCATGAAATCTTGTTGCTGGTATTATTGTTGAGTTATTGAGTTAGCTTAGCTCCTGATCACTCTTCATCTTTTCATGAGGTGAAACCCTAGTGATTTTGTTGGGGTTTTTTGTTTGGTTGTTGTTTTTTTTTTTAGGGGTGCACTTTAGTTATTGTTCACTATGTTATAAATGTGCATGTAGAATGAGAGACAATTGAAAGCAGAGAAAGCAGTCTCATGATTAAAGTATTTTAATGATCTTCTGGATTCTAAACAAAACCATATTCATTACTTTGAACAGATTTATCATAGGTGGTTGCTGTGGATAAATGCTCCTCATTATCTGTGTCCTGACTTAGTCCTGGAAATGAGCACTAAGCAATCACAGCTGCGGATAAAATGAATAGGAGTTATGCTTGGAATATTTAATCAACTTTTTAATACTAAGTATACTTTGCAGTCTAAGTGGAAAAATATGTATGCAATCAAGTAATTAAAGGCTGCCTCATAATGAATATATGCGAATAGTCTCAATTAAAGTTACTCAGGCAGTCTTAATCCTAGTGTGTCCTAACTGTGAGTGGTTAATTTTGCCAGCAAAATAATAGTCCTGTATCATAGTTTTTGTGTGTAATTTCTTGGTTATAAACAAAAAAAACAGATTTACAACAGATTTTATTGCATAATATCAAATTGACACTTATCTGAGTTGGAACCATTTGTTCCAGTGCACAGACCTCTGCCACTTGAATTAACGATTAGCCAGTAGCAATATGAGGTGGTCAGCTTCTGAATGGATTCCAACTCTAAAAAGATGCAGAATGAATAATGAATGATGTGGAGCAATGAATGAGACCCCGTCCAGAGCAGCACTCATTATCCCAGTGCTTTTCTTCTTGTCTGTCCATTTCTGGAGTTCTCCTCCGAGTGGCCCTTGCTTCCAAGCCAAGTGCTTTTTCAATGTCAGACAGTGTCTTGCTTTCTTTAACTTCTTTATCTGCTTCCTCTTTCCACTCCTTACTGGCTACATTCCCTGTTCTTAGGTTTTCCAGACTCTGACTGTAACTTTCGTTCATTCTTAGCTTTCTATTTTGCCCAGCCAGTGTCACTTTTCCCATTCCTTAAATTCCACATGTAGTCCCTAGTTTAAATTTCTAGTTCTCTCATTCTCCCGCACTGCCTCCAGTTTTTTTTCTTCCTAGTCACTTAGTCACTCCTCATCATAACTTTAACTCCTTACCCTTGGTAGCTGCCAGCAGCAAAGTTTCTCCAATCTGATACCAATTTCAGTTCTTTTTTCCTTTCTTAATTTCTTTTGTAATATCAGTTTTAGCCCTCAGTTTATTCTTTTCTCTCTGTTCCAGCTTGTTGCTCTTTAGTGTTCTGTCTGGAGGTCTTTTCTTTCTCTCAAATTCACTTTGACCAGCAGCCAAACAGCAAAAGCTTATATTTCAGTTTGGCATAATTAGCTCTGGTCTGAAGGGAACTGGCTTAGATGTTCTGTGCTTCTGCGCATAACGTGTAGTATCTGATCATCACAAAGAGGAGTGAAAGATTTGAGAATGCTTTGAATGGTTGTGAAGCAATGTAGTGAACTGAACAGTATTCAACTACTCTGTAAAAAGACGTCTCATCTCATCACATAAATTTTCATGAAAAACGTATCACTGGTATAATCCCTGAACTTCTTACAGTTCTAAATTCAGTTAATGTGTTTGTTTATGACTGCTAAATATGTCAACTGAAAAATTGTATTGTATTGTGAGATATACTATACATTTCTGTCTTTAGCTTACATTCTGCAATATGAAATGAAGGATCACATGTTTAATCAAGTATGACTCTGAATCAAAAGTATTTGCCATAGTAGGAATCTTCAAAAAATACATCCTCTTTGGTCATAATATTGAAAAAATAATACTATAAATCTGGATATAAGAAGTATGTGTACTGAAATAAACATAATTTGGGGGGTGCTACTGTGGCTAATATGATGAAGCTGCCATTCTTACTGCATTTTTTTTTCCTGTATGAAATTTGGTGGTTAAAAAAGATTCTTGTAGATATTTTGGTATTGTTTAAATACAGAAGGAGTTAATCTTCAAAGGTTAAGTTTTTTTTCTAATCAGTTTTATTATCTGCTAAGGTATTCCACTGGAAGAGGAGGAAGAGGAGGAGGAAGATTCCTCCTTGACTGGCAAACTCCGTTCATTAATGTACAAAATCAAAGGTCCGCCGAAAGCAGAAAAAGTAGAACCTAAGGAGGAAGAAGATAAATCTCCCAGTAAGTTTTCTTTCCACCTAAATTCTTCCATGATGCAAGTGTTAAAGGTGTACACAGCCAACAAGAGGGTATATTCTAATAAAAATTTATAGCAGGCTGAAGAAGGAGCCTATCTGTTTTAACTCCCTTCTGTCTCTTAGAGCAATTATCCTGTATATTGAACATCTTAGATGCATTGTTAAACAAGAACTTAAAATGACTGGAAGATTTTGGATCCAGATCATTAACTCTGGTGTTGAAAATTTGCATATTCTTTACAAAGAAATGTAAAAAGTCCATTATGGCAATCTAGACTCAAGCATTCCAAACTTGAGAAATTTCCATTTATATGTTGGGTTTTTTTCAAATGCAAAAACTTACTTCCTCACCGCTTAACTCCATTTCATTTTTCTTTGCTGCATGAGAAACTGCATGCATCTGAGAACCAAGATATATGTAACAAAATGGTGTTACAGTTCTTATTTTTTGTATGTATGAAAAGGGATGGCTTTCGGTTATTTCACTTGGTGATGGTGAATATATACATTAAAAATAACAACTTGTTCTGATTTATCTCAAGCATCATATAAATGCACATACATATATATATCCATACCATATCCTTTCTGAATTGAAAGAAATACTGAGTCTGACTAATTAAACGGAAGGAACATCTTTATTTTCATGAGTAGAAGTTCTGCATTGATGAATGCTTGCATTAACTGAATTTTGCAGAATTTAATGTTGCTATTTTTTACCTAAATACTTTTCTGTGTAGTTTATAAATCTCACTACCCTTTACAGTGAGCTTTCGTGTTGCTTAAATATACCTTAGAAGAACAGACACCTTTTAACCGAAATTTTTTTAGAGGAGGAGGAGAGCTGGGATATCCCTGTATGTTTGCTGATTAATATTAGTCTATTAACATTTTTTAAAAATAGACATTTTTAATTCCAAAACACTTGAAAAGTCTGTGTATATGTCTTGAAACGAATGAGATGGGCGACAATTTAATTGGCAGGCCTAAGAACAATATATGTGGGAGAATGTATAGTACATCACTGAAAGCAGTCCTTCCACCTAGCACAGCTGAATAAGCCCTACAGAGAACTGAGAGTAAATGTGAAACAATGCAATAATTTATTTAAAGTTAATTAGTGTACTGGTGTTTTAGAGTGAGACAATAGATAGTCTTTATTCCACTGTTTTTGGATGTGTAGTACCCTGTGGCAGCAATTCATAGAACACAGGATGTCTGAGACTGGAAGGGACTGGAGGTCATGTGGTCCAACACCCCTGCTCAAGCAGGGCCACCTCAAACAAGTTGCCCAGGACCATGTCCAGATGGCTTTTGAGTATTTCCAGGGATGGAAACTCCACAACCCCCTTGGTTATTGCATGCCTGTGCTCACTCACCTTCACAAGAAAGTGTTTCCTTTTGTTCAGATGGACCCTTCTGTGTTTCACTGTGTGACCATTGGCTCTTACCCTGTCACTGAGCTCTGAAAGAGTTTGCCTCTGTTTTTCTTATACGCTTCCTTCAGGTATTTATATGCATTGATGCGATTGCCCCTGAGCCTTCTCTTCTCAAGGCCAAATAGTCCAGGCTCTCTCTTGGTTGTTGCTGAGCAGATAGGTTAATGAGCTTTTCTTTTTAAAAGGCTTGATGCTACATGTTGCAAGGCACTGTGCAGATTGGTTGGATTTGATTCATATGATGTATGTATCAGCTGATAACATATATATCCACTTTTGTGTATTATACTAAGAGAAAGCTGTGCAGAGCTTGACAGATGTTAATCACTGAAAGTCTGAATTAAAGTTAGTTCTTGTAAGGAAAATAAATGCCATTGAATCAAGGTTATTTTACACACAGAGGAATGACAGATAAACTTAGCACTGTAATTCATAGTTTTTGTAATACAAAAAGAGGGAAAGTTTGTCTTTTGTGTAGAAGAGTAAATTAAAGTGACGTTTGTTGTTATTTATACCCAAATGCCATATGCTTGCCATATTTCATATCTGTCTTATTACTTTACCATGCCTAATGGCCTAAAGCAAGCAGAAAAAGAATTGGTTTCTGAAAGTTTTATTCTTATTCCTACAACCAGATTCAGAAGCTTTATCCAGCACCTATTTGAACACTTACAGGATGTAATATGTTTTATTATATACCTTTACACAGAGGAAGTAAAGAATTAGTAGGGTGTTTTTACTGCATTCAATCACTTTTAACTTGTAAATTCTGCCAGAGCTTATAAGTAGTGCTGTCTTCTATGTGATGCATTTTTGGTTCTCTGAAATGCTGGATTATCAGAGAGACCAAGCATGTTCATAACCACAGAGGCTGTCATATATAGCAGCCTGTCATTTCTTTATAAGGTTTTGAAGAATATAATTTACTTCATTAAACAATTAAAGAAATAATGTATGTGCATTAAGCAATGGAAAGCTGAAAACAGACTATTGCGTGTCTCAAAGATACACTGCTTTTAATTAAAAGAAGCACTGAAATAAAAGATGTTACAGATACCTTCCTGTAATGTTTATTACAGAGGTTAGTTCAACCTCTTTCCTGCTTGACAGCCAAACAGAGCTTGTTTGTAAATGGAAAACAAGAAAGTCCTACATCCTCAAGTTATCTCAAATTCTGTCTGCTTCAGTTGAGTAGCAATTCTGTCATTATTATTTCATCTCTGCAATATTTCACGTTGCGTTTTGGAGATATATTGTTCTTTTGGCTTTACTTCCTCTAATAAATTATTTATTGTAACGGATTCTGTTATTGGCAGGGAACAACTATTTGGAAAACTTAGTGTTCATATTCCTCCATATTACTACCTCTTCCCGGGGTACATATACACACAAACATGCATACATGCACATGGGCACCTTGAAACACTTGAACTCACAGACTTTTTATTCTGAGCATTATTCCTGTACATGTACATTCTCATACCCTATTCCCTAATGCAGGAGGAGTGTTCGTGGTCTAAACAGGCAAGATGGGTTCTGTGCTTGCAATTCTTCCACCACCTTCAAGAGCATTTTGTTGAGCCTCTTTGAGCAACTCACCTGGCTTTCACTACTATGTATTACCCCGGTGAGGTTGATAAGTATTGTCAGTCTCAGAAATTTTGTCTTTTCTGTCATACGGTTATGAGTTTTCAATCTTTAGTAGTGTTAGGTGAGGAATAAGTAAGGCAAAAAACCCAGTTCCTCCAGGTTTCCCTTTAGAACATAAATTTTTGCTGAGGTTTCTCATTGCCTTTGTGAATCTGGGTTTGTATAACATCATCTAAATATCATGTGCAGAATTGTGCAAGTGACTTGAGGTTGGTCTTCCAGTAAGTGCTCCTCTTCTATTTCCAGTTTGCTCAGTTTGACAGTAGGTCCTTGTACAGATCCAAAACAGTTAATTTCATTTCAGATTTGATAATTTCATCAAGAGTTGTGTAAGATTAGACAGCAATGCTATTTTATAGCTCAGGACACCTCTTACATGACCTGCTTCTTCTGTAAAGCACTGGAGAGGGCTTATTGTGCCCTGAAAGCATATTTTGGTCTGTCAAACTTGATACTATGTTGACATACATTAAATATTATCATAATCTCATGTGCTGCATGAAAAAGGGGTTTATTCTCCAGTGACTCATCTGTTAGCACCTGCTTTCTCTTTAAAGATAGTAGGATCTACTCAGTATCTGGGAGGTGTAATTTCTTCTTCAGGCTTGTTGTGGATTCTGCTGTCATGAATCAGGAAACATTCACTCCTAAAGCCTCAGGGCACATGGGCTTTGGTCCTTGGAACAGAGCAGTTAATGTATTTCATATAGTGGAGCTTTGGATTGCAAGAAATGCAAGTTGGACAAGTGATTATACAGTGTCTTCTACAGGAATTATTCAGGAATTTCTGATAATCTTTTCAGGTCTGAGCTTCTCCTTGGAGTGATGCATAGTACAAATGCATATGGATGAAGTCATTCAAAGGACAATGAAAAGTTACATTACATTATGTTATATTATATCATTGACTGTAGCTGGAGACTGTGAAAGACGTAGTCCATGTATGCACTTTCCCCTTACCCTCTAGGAAATTTGGAATTCAGAGTGAAAGGAAATGTGTTCCTTAGGTACCTCGATCCTCTCGCATGCAGTGGGGTGGTAGTGTGCATGGTGTGTACGTATTGCCAAGGCTAGAAGTGTCTGGCCTTGAGCAGCTGGTCATACATACTCAGGGTGTGAGTATTCATAGGAAAGAATTTTCTACAAAGAAGTCTTCCTTTTCTCTAAGCATGCATTCATAGCTACTCACAAATGGCCTTTTAACTTCAGAGAGGAATGCCAGGAATTTAAACTAGTGTTAATTATGAATTAGTAAAATTTGTTTTAAAAAGCAGGCTAGGACTCAGAGAGTAAACACATTGAGGCAATAAACTACTGTTAATTATGATGACAGGACTTTTGTAAGTCTCAAGTCATAATTTAGATAAGGCATATATATGGGGGACTCATCATGTAGCCTTGAAAGATTGTTAAGGCATGGAAATTTCTTGTTAAAAATCAGAAAAACATTAGCAACTGTTTTAGCTTGGTGATGTCACCATACCCAGTATTCAGATTGCTTCCAGCTTCTGTTACAGGTTAATCTGCTGGCCTGCCCTTCACCTCCTTCCCGAGCCAGGGGCTTGCAGTGTGATAAAAGGGCTAGTGCCTGTTAAACACAAGAAATGGTAAATAAGGACTTTTTATTTAAGACTGAATGATAAGTTTGTTTATTTTTTCTGCAGGTAAAAATGAAAGGAGATCAGTGATCTTGTTCATGCATTTTGGAAACAGAAACTATGGCTGTCAGGCTCACTTAACGATCTCTTTTCAGGTGCCTCTAACTTAGGGCAGGTATCAGATACTGGAATAGGCTGCCCAGGGAGGTGGTTGAGTCACCATCCCTGGATGTGGTTAAGGGTCACTTAGATGTGGTGTTGGGAGGTATGGTTTAGGGGAGAACTTGTAGAGTAGGGTTGATGGTTGGACTCAATGATCCCAAGGGTCTTTTCCAACCTGAATGATTCTATGATCTGCTATTGTAGTATAAATCTGTCATGTAGCACCATATGTTCTGAAGAAATACATTTGATTTCTGGTCCTAGAACAGAAATCAGGAAATAGAATTTACTGGATTGAACAAATGCCCTAATTCAGTTCCCATGTTAAAACAAACAGCTAACTATGAATCTTTCAGAGTGATCTTAGTGTGGATATATGAGAATGTTTGTATGAAAAGGTTAAGACTCTGTTGAATAATATCCACTGCACGTTCAAGGAAAAAAAAAAAAACCAAAAAGAAATTGTGGATTAAGTTAAAGAATTGTGTCCTTTGAGACTTTGTTACTTAGAATGCTACTTACACTGAAACCACAGAATGTTAACTTATTAGTTGTTACTTACAGTAGACTTCCCACTGGCTGTTAGCTCCCTTTTTTATTGCTCCCTTTTGTTGTTGATGATGAAATTTTGGTTACAGAACATTTGGTTGCAGTACAGTACATCTGTGATTTATTAGCAGTCAAAAAGAATATCAGACTATTGCTGACTATGATTGAGATCATGCTGGAGTCATCATGTTTGATTGTTTCTCATCTGTTCTCATGTTTTGGCTGAGTTGCAAAGAGATTTTTTTCCTCAAGTGCAACAAACACAGCATCTTGTCTGTTTCAGTACAGGGCAAAAGAGAGTAAAAAGGGTTAGAGGGAAGGAAAAAACTGATCACTGTCACAACACATCTGAAGAGAAAAAGAGACTCTAAGCAGACTCTGCTAAACCTAAACTAAGATGCACAGAAGGTGTAAGAGCAGCCTAGAAAAAACTATATTCTTATTTCCTGTGATTTTTAACTCCATGCATCTTAAAGGATTATTAATAAGGTGTTTGTAAAATTTTGCAAGTGTTTCTGGACTTACTCTTTGCAGGAGTTCAGCTGGAGGGCCTAAGAGTGTACTGCACTGCTTAGATATGGGCAAGTGTTTGCGAGTGGCTGGGAGTGGCAACTTGAGAAGTCTTTAGCTTTAGACAGTAGAAACTGGACTGCAAAGTTCTGTGTCTTTAAGAAATATTCAGATAGGGAATTAATCCTGGGAATGAGCCTTATAAACTCAGAGCTAAAAGCACTAAGCAGACTCTACAGTTTTGGAATAATATGATGGGTAAGACAGGCTGTAGTGATTCAGATCCATCCAACCCAATACCTTTTTTCAGCCAGTGACCACAAATGGTTATCTGAGGACCAGTAAGAATAAACCAATCAGATATGATACTTACAACTTTAGTGCTGTCCGTGTCTCCAGTTATCTTCAGCTCAGGAGATTTCCTGAGTCTAAAAAGGTTTATCTTTTTATATCCCCCTTGTATCTTTGTGGTAGATGTTTGTGTAGTCTCCACTTGAGCAAATGTGAACTTTTAGTATCTGCCACATTTTTGACAGGGAGTTTCAGGGTTCTGTCATCCACTATGTGAAGAAACACCTTTTTTTTTGGCTTAGCTCCTGCCTTGTGAAAGGGCTTCGTTTAATGGCCTCTTCTTGTGTTGGATGAAAAGGTGTGACTGAATTATGGATTAACATAATATACTCTGCTTTAATGATTCCTGCCTTAATAAATCCTGGCTTTTGATTTGATCTTTTTGACTGCTAGTGAATTTGAGTTGATAGTGATAATTGCACTGTTTTTATAAGTTTATCAGGGAAGTCTCCCACTTAGAGATATTTAAGAACCATCTAGATACAGTCCTGGACAACTGGCTCTAGGTCACCCTGATTGAGCATGGGGATTGGACCAGATGATCTCCAGAGTTTGATTCCAACCCCAAATATTCTGTGAATCTGTGATTTTCATGAATCTATCTGCCAGATCTTATCTCTGTTAACATCTCTTTGTTCTAATTATAAATGAGGACTTTATTTTCCTACTCCATTTAATTTACTGTGACTATTTAATTTAATCACCATTTGGTAGCCTAGTTTTACCCTGTTAAGTTCTGCATTTTTTTTTTCAGTTACACTCTTATTTACTGTCCTTCATAACTTTGTATAGTTTTGTGTTTTGGAACAAAGCTTATTTCATATTTTCACTCATAACGCCCCTAAGAATAGGGCTGTCTTAATGAAATACAGAATCTGTCCCCACAGAAAAAAGCTTGTTTACCAAACAAAATCCAAGAATTAATGATGCTTTTCTCTAATTACATCATTAAGTAAATTGTAATGTAGAGGAGTTAGCAAGCGAAAGGATATAGTGTAGGCACAAAAATAAGTGTATATATATTACCTATAAACACTTCTGTGCTGGAAAATGGGAGGGAGCAGTTCGTTGTGTTGGAAGAACTTTGGGTTAGTCACCAGGAAACTTTGGGTTAGTCACCAGTCACTTTGCTGGAAATAAAGGAAAAAAAACTAGCATTTTGTGGGAGTCTGCAGCTGGTCTGAGGACTCAGGGAGCATTGTTTTAAAAGGAAAGGTGATTATTTGTGTTCTGCTTGATATCAACAATGACCATTTGTTGGAACAGGGACTGGAGTGTGTGAATTTCAGGTATATTTCCTAAAATCTGGCCTCAGAAAAATTGTTTTCAGGGTCATTGAACTTGAAATGTATACAACAGAACTGCCTCAAGCAATACACATTGTGTGGCTCCAAACAATACAATTTTTTAGAAAGTGTATTCCCAAGTGAAAGTGACTTTCCCCAGGCAGATGGGAAATACACATTAAATTCTCCTATTCTAACTTGGTTTGTATCTCCTACTCCTTAGTGTCTTTGCATGGGCATACAATTCCAAGTAGATGATATTTTTAAAGACAATGAAGATCCTTTGTTTGAGCAACAAAATAACTAGTTCAAGTGACTGAACAGCAGAAGCTGCTCAAGCCACCATCGCTAGGCCCTGAATCGGATGTTTGATTTTAAAAGGCAGCTATCTCATCCTCCTTTCTGGCAGTTTTTTAAAGTTTTATTTTCTCCTCCTCCTTGGCAAAACTGGCAAGCTGAGCTCACATTCATTAATATTTCTGCTGTAACTGAATTCCATACTTGTCAACCAATAAACTGTCTACTGAAAACTTAATTACCAGTTTCTGTATGCCACACCTAAGCTGATGATCATCAAAAATATGACATTTCTTTGGCATTATAAAATTAGATTTCAGTCATTCCTAATGAAAAGGTGTTTGTGCTGCACTTCGTGCTATAAGTCTTAATGTAGAAATTAAAGATAAATTAGAAGTTTGAATGCAGCATTAACTTAACAAGGATTCTTAGTCATGATCAATTAAGAAGTTTTCATTGCCAACAGTGCTTGTATTGACTTGAACACTAAGTAGATGTTTCTTGTTTTCCATCTCTCAAGAGCATCACACTTGAAATATCTAAAAGTTACTTTTCCAGTTGAAAAATCCTGTTCAGTTTGCTTCTTTCTTTGCTGCCTCGTTGTCTACTGTTAACCTAATATTTTACTATAATACATGTTTTTGACATTTTTTGTTGTAGTAATAGCTAGTAACATTTTATGTATTTTATTCTTTTAGCTACACTGAAAGAACTCATATCCCAGACTATGGTGCGCTGGTCCCAGGAAGATCAGATTCAAGACCCAGAATTAGTTCGAATTATGTACACCCTCCTTCGTAGGCAGTATGACAGCATTGGTGAGCTACTGCAAGCTCTGAGGAAAGCGTACACTATTAGTGCTGCCTCTGTGAAGGACACCATTAACCTGCTTGCAGCACTGGGCCAGATTCGCTCACTTCTCAGTGTCAGGATGGGAAAAGAGGAAGAATTGCTAATGATCAATGGAT
Source organism: Eurystomus gularis (assembly GCA_013400335.1). Classification (NCBI taxonomy): domain Eukaryota; kingdom Metazoa; phylum Chordata; class Aves; order Coraciiformes; family Coraciidae; genus Eurystomus; species Eurystomus gularis. Next base: position 31,790 of record VZZY01010611.1, read on the forward strand.
TAGGGTATGGAATTAACACAATTTTATTTTAAGTTTGTCTTAAGCTTTTTGTTATATTAGTAAATCCTTTTCATTTAGATCCTGGATGAAAATTAATGCTGTTCAAAAATGCAGATATGTACCAGAAATTTTCATTTTCACAGGTATTTCCAAGATGGCTCCAATTAATCTCTGTAGCAGTATCAAACATGTCAAAGATTCTGTAAATGAAGGTATTTTCTCATCTAAACAAAAGGTGTCCATATACTATAGTTAAGTCTAATGCTTAAAGCTTTGTCAAAGTACATGCTTTAGCAGCTCTGGAGAAAACAGATAACTTACATATTTATCGGTGTCAATGCTACATCTCTCTCAAATGTAAAGCTGATGTTATATTCAAGCATGAGCGAATAAACTTGATGGTGTCCCTTTAATTGGAAAGTTTGTGCAAACAGTTAGGTAGAACAAGCATCACCAGTTGTGAACTTAAATATTTCAAACTGGTTATTATTTAGTATGTTATCATCAGTGACAAAGTATTTGAACAAGGAAGATGGCTTATTTTATCTTTTATAACATTAGGATTATAAGAAATTGCTTTTATGTAACACCTGATCTAAGAATATTTTTTCTGTGCCTGTGCTATCAAATTACTTCTTTTAAGCAGCGATATTATGGTGTGTGTCTGTCACTTCTCTTATGTGAGTAAGTGCCAGATTAGGCCATTTAATATCGGAAGGAAAAAATATTCACAAAATCTGAATTACTTCAATTAAATGGTGTATTTAAAAAGAGAGAAAACGATGGTACCATTACCTGAGAACTGTATTTATTTGTCCTTCATCAAAAACATCGAACAATTTCTTTCTTTTCCAATAGTTGTAAAGAACTTCCATTGTTCTTACCATTTCACTGTAAAAATTGTATTGTTTTTGTAAAAATGGCAAAGACTAATCTTTTAAGTTGGATTGAGCAAGTCATGGTAACAACTCGTTAGTTAGTATGTGACAGTATTACCTAATTTGTGCCTGATGCTGAGTTGTAAATTTGCTGAGAATTCTAGGAGGGATGAAGGGTAACTTTTGTCTAAATGGAGCATGTGTGTAGCCCTCTTCCTACAGGTGCTATTTTATGAGTCATCTTCCATTCCCAGTTTTCCATACATCTTTAAAGCAGGCATGGCATCTCTTATTTGCCATTTGTTTTTAACAGGTTGACCTAAAATGTTAGAAATCCTTGGATTCCCTATTGAAACACATAAATTGTGTTCTGCATTATGAAACCAAAACAGTGAATTCTAGATCATGTTGAGAGGATGGTGGGCACAGTGAAAATGTTAAAATATTCCTATCTAAGAGGACTGTGTACCATTTTACATCTTCTCACAGATGGTCTTAACTTTGAAAATATTGAAACGCATTAAACAGATAACCTTGAATATTAAGTCCATTTATTGTCTTCTACTTTGTGAACTGAGAAAATTAATTAGGGGGTGTTACTGCAGAGGCAAGATTAGGTTTAGATTTCTGGTCTCCTTCCTTTACTTCAAACGTAACAAAATATATTCTTTTCCACTTAAACCATCAAGGAACATTTTTTTTTTTTTAAACAGAACAGATGGTAAGAGCGATTTAAAGATGAAGAAATGCCTTTTTGAAATAATTTAGAAGTTCAGAATCTTATTATATTGAGTTTATGAAAATCAGAGGAATGACAGCATATTGAAATGTGAAGTATTTAATTGTCAGGAGTTTTTGTATTATGCTGATGTCTAAGAATTTTAAATGATGTTACCACAGTGAATGAACACTTTTGAAATTCTCTATTAATGCATCATCGGTTTAAATTAAAATGGTGTTTCTTAAAAACACATTATTTCCATTTCTTACATTTCAGAGATATAATGAACAACAAAGTGTTTTATCAGCATCCTAACTTAATGAGAGTCTTGGGCATGCATGAGACTGTTATGGATGTGATGGTCAATGTGCTTGGAGGAGATAAATCTCAGGTAATTTCACCATAATTTTGTTCTGCATTTTGAACCATTCTGAAAGTATACTAGGATGTTTAAGAAGAAGTATCCAAAGAAAAATATATCTTCCTCATGTAAGATAGATTTTGCCTGTCCAAATTGAAATACAGATTAATGTTAAAAATACAACAGTTCTTACATTACTAGATGAAGCCCAGCATTCTAGGACTCTATTTTTTTAAGTGAGAGATGATAGGTGTTTCATTTGTCTTTTAATATGGCTTTTAAAGGTTTTGTTCTTATTTTAAATCATATATATCATATATACATTAGCTGCATATATGGGAGGTGTAGCTGTGCTAGGAAAATATACCTTAGATAAAGTGTTATTAGCAATAAACTATAAGAAGAGATTAACACCAACTTAATTTTGAATGCTTAAATTCGAATATTTGAATTGAGCAATAATTCCCTTCAAAACAACATTCCATTCAAAACAACAATAACAACCGTGTGATGTCTTCTAATTCTATTGAAAATATTTTCATAGAAAACTTTAGTAACAGATTACAAAAATAACTTACAGAATTTACCATTATATCCTTCAAGGGGAATGAAGACCTAGAAAATTACCTGGTAACCTGGTGTTGCAGCATTTCATGTGTCTGGCCAAACAAAATGTCCTATTTTAAGTCTCTGATTTTGTGAAATGTATGCGGACAGTTAAGTACCTCAGAAGGGGTCCAAAACCTCGCCTACTGGAGGTAGGAGGAACTGGCATAGGAGTAGAAATCTTACTAAGAACTATGGACAAAAATATGATGTGTTTGGAATTTGATCTATTCCAGACTCTGGTGCCCCATTGTCGTCTTAAGTGTGGAAACTTCCAGATACTCATGATTCAGAAACTATTATTTTCTTACAGAGTCACAGGACTACAGTCATGTTATGAAATTACACAGCCAGGCTTATTAACAAAGAGTTTTGCACACCATTAGCACAGATTTTAGTTATTGCTGCAGAGAGATTTCGCAGAACAAAACATTCGGCAGGGAACTGTACAGGCAGAGAAGTGTTGCTTCTGAGTTCTAAGCCTGAAGTTTCCTTCATAGGAACTGCAGCCTTACAGGGAGAGAAAGTATTGCTTTTAAAATTATTGTCATCTGCTGTGTGTTGATCTTCCGCTGGCATGCTTAATTTCTAATCTGGCAGGGAAGTGGCATGCTGCAGATCTTTCACTCTGCCAAGTAAGACATTCTTCTGAATAAAGGGAGTCAGAACAGAAACAGTGAGCACACCTTGGTCAGCTGTGGTTTTATATACTCTTTTGAAAATTCTCTGTGGGTTTGTTGAGTGAGTTGCTTACGTAAAGTTCAAGTATAGTGGTGCACCAAGCACTAGCATATTGCTTTTCCTGCTGTCAAGCAAGTTCCTCACAGCTAGGTTGTTGGTATATTCTCTTTTGTTTTCTCTTTCCAGCTTCTTGGACATTTCTTTCTGTTTGTTGTAAGAGCTTCAAGAGATGGAATGAGCAACCATGCAATGTAGTCTCTGGTTTAGGGGTTGGGCATTTTCCTAGGTTGTGGCAGCAGATGGGTTAAGCTAGATCTCCAGCTTCTTGAATTGAGTGATTTTAACATGAGGCTGTATTGAGACATGTAGTGAGTGTTACAGCTCACACTTCTCTGAAGGAATGTGAGAAGGTAAAAACTTGTCAGTTCAAACTGAAGAAAATTTATGCCAGGCTTCTTTCCAACTGTGCTATTAATGAGTCAAAAGGAGATGAGGAGATCTGTGGAATATGGTGTGGCTGAAGGTATCTCAGTACTGTAGAAGTATTTTGCTCATAGTGGCCAAAAAAACCCCTGGAAAGGTACTTCATTGATGGAATGTATATCCCAGAAAATACTGGGGCAAGCTTTCAGCATTTCCATCCTAGTTAGGTTTTTACTGTGTATCCTAATGCTTAAAATAGGTATTTTAAAGACTGTGTCTAGATCTTATAATTTTGGAATCATAATGTCATGTTGGTTTCTGGTCTTAATTGTTCATTCATTTTAGATAATCCTGAGCAACACTATTTTTGACTGTCAGAATTGAATGATTTTACTTCAAAATTATTTTGTACTGATTGAAAGTTAGAATTCCATATTCATATGTATTTCTGTCAATAATGAGGAATTTCTAAAATGAGTTTTTAACAGTATTGTTGTTACTGTAATTTTCTAAACAAAAGTTAAAAGGAAACATGGGTCCTTTCTTAAGTTAAAAACAAAGCCACTGTCAGCTGCTTATCACCTTGGTAACTTCACTATCTTTTCCTTGTTAGGAGTACAGGAAGAAGAATTGGAACAGATTGGTAATTAACATATTTCACTGCTTTGTCAACTTTCTTCTTCAGCAGATCGTTTTTCCTAAGATGGTGGCAAGCTGTTGTCGCTTCCTGTGCTACTTCTGTCGAATTAGTCGTCAAAACCAAAAGGCCATGTTTGAGCATCTTAGTTACTTACTGGAAAACAGCAGTGTTGGACTGGGTACGTCATGTAGCTGTAACAGCTAAAAGCAAGACGAGGAGGAACTGTAATATCACAAGACTAGTATCTCATTTACATAGCAAGTTGAAGCATGTGATGAAGCCTCTTTGAAGCTTAAACCACTTTGTGGTTTCACTGCTGACTTGCTTTCAATTTTCCTTTCATCCTTATATGCCTAAAAATTGTATTAGAAATAGAATAGCCTATATCTGTGTTTTTGAATATATTGAAAAATTTAGGATTAAATCCATACAGTTTGATATTTATTTTTTTTCATTCAAAATAGTTGTGATTTGAAATCTAAGATTAGATTAACCCTTTATGGTGCTTGCCTGTTTAATTGGGTTTCATTTCCCTTCCCACTAAAGTTTAGGCCAACGATGTGAATTTTGTCTTTTCCCTTTGGAACATTTAATGTATGTTTTTTAATGTGTGTGCATTAGATTTTGTAACACAAGGAAAATTGTCTCGGTAAAATAGATGGCTATATTAATAAGGTATAGCAAGGCAAGACAGTGTATGATTTTGCAGTGCCTTAACCTTTCAATGTCTGCATTTTCCCATATTAAACACAGAAAATGATGTAAGGCTAAAAGAAGGAAAGCAAGTAACACTGAAGCTTGAAAATGTGTCTTTTAGGTCAATGTAGGCATATTTTAAGATCTTGAATTGATAGGGTTGTGCAGAATTATATAATTAACATGCTGCTCTGCTAAAGAAATAGTATAATATTCCTCTGATTTGCTATGTTGTTAATACCAATTAATTCATCTGCATTTAAAACCAGTATAGTTATGTTTATAGATATGGATGTCAAGTCAGAAAAAGTTTTGGCATTTATTTTACCATTATTCAAAACAGTTACCCACGTTCTTGGCTGAAGAGCCACACACTGTACTATTAATATATTTAGGTTGTAGTTTCCAGTGTGATTGCTGCCCTCTGCTGTGGGCCTGTGACTACTGCAAACTGAATTTAATTATTGTGTATTAACTTCTGTAGCATTTCCTTCAATGAGAGGTTCAACACCACTGGATGTTGCAGCAGCCTCTGTAATGGACAACAATGAGCTTGCACTAGCATTGGAGGAGCCGGATCTTGATAAGGTAAGTGATCACTCTGACCTAGTTACCTATTTATTGTCTAGTGTACTTGTCCTAGAAGGGAAAAAGGCAAGTTTGATCATAGTTGCTCTAGGTAAGTGCTGTCTCAAGGTAAGAATGACTTGAGCAGTATTTTCCCTGATTTTGCTTTACGCCTAGTGGAAATCACAGCAAAAGAGATTGATTTCTGTCGTCTGCATCCTTTCACTGTTGTTATCAGGTAGAAAGGATGACAAGAAGAAAGGTGTGAAACAGGAGAAAAGCATAGCAAGAAACTTTGGAGAAGTAAGAGGAAAATGTGAAGATAGTGGGCAGGTGTTTGGCTTAAAAAATCATAGAGATTGATGGAGATGGACGTGAGAGCTAAGAGAATGGAAGGGCAGGTATTTGAAGAAGGGAAACTGGAACGGGATTTTAAAGGCAGTTGTAGCAGGAAACTGAATCCGGGACCCCAGTCATTGGCAACAG
>VZZY01010611.1:37868-48485 GCA_013400335.1 Eurystomus gularis
AGAAAAAAAAAAAGGGAGAGGCAAGATGAACCAGAAATGGTGGGTAAAACAATACAAAAAAAGGCATGAAAGTTCTTTGTATATCCAGGAAGGAAAACAGGTTAAGACATGGGACATGGGTGCACAGTCAAAAGCGGAGGAAAGCAGGGAAAGGAAGTGGTATTTGCTAGCACAGCATTGGGGAACAGAAAACAGAAGGAAGGGTTTAATATAATGAAAGGGGAGCAGTTAAGCAATGAAGTGATAGCTTAGCACAGAGAAAGCCTCTCTGCAGTATAGGAGAGTCCTGTGATGAGAGTAGAACCTGTTGTGGGGGTGTTTGTTATCAGCATATGCTGTGGGAGAGAAAAAGCTGGAAAATGGAAATAGACAGACTTGTGATAGAGATAGCTTCAGGAGAAAACAGAGACAAGAATATGAGTGGGAAGGGTGTGAGAGAGCGTAGGAATATAGTAATTAGGTAAAGGTAGCATTAAGAACAATTATCAATTTTGTGTCACCTGCAAAATTGCTGGGTGCACTCTGTCCTGTCATTAATAAAGTTACTAAACAGTATTGGCCCCAGTATCAATCCTTTGGATACACCACTAGTGACTGGAATGCCACCAGTGACTGTCTCATATTTACATGGAAAGTACTGTAGGGCGAGTCACTTAAACTGAATTTCACTGTTGACCATTGACTGCATGCCCCTCATTTACTGATTGTTTACCTTGGAATACTTGGCACTGCACAAGTGCTGAATGTTCAGAATGGAACAGCAGCTGGAACCTACACAGTATTTTATGCTGAAAAAGTCAGGCTGTATGTGTCTCAGGCTGAGCCTTCCTAATTCATTAGTCATTTTAGCTGTAAGAATGGTAGTGTATTGGCTATAATATATTAACTGGTGAGTCAATAACATTGTCTAGTGCAATATGTGGATGTTCTGCAGTAAACAAATCTATATACTGAATAACAAGGAAAAACAAATAGTGTGTAGCTCTCAGTTCAATGAATGTGACATACATACCCTACCCGCAGAATGATACAGTGTTTCTCTGTGACTAATGTTTATACCATAAAGCCTGTGTTCAAAGCAGATAAATTAAACATAGAAATCTGAACCTTTGCCACTGTGAATTTGATCTCTTTTTATCACAAATTTGAGAATGTGTGAAAGGTAAAGGGTTGCACAAGAGAAGTATCCCATGGCCTGATGACATACTGTAGTAAATGAATAAATTAAAATTGTGGGATTTGATGGTAGCATTATAAAATCTGAAAAGAGATGGAGAAGATATTTATTCTACCATTTTTCTCATGTTCTATATAAGCTGCATCTGTAGACTCCTACAAGTGTGTATTCACTCGTATCTTCTGAATGGATACTAGGAAACAATTGAGTCCTATTAGGAATTGCATACTTTGTCCACCAAGTGCACCAAGTAACTTCCTTACTGCATACTGTAATAAGCAAATTTTTCACATCACCCCATTTTTGCTCTGTTGCAGCCTTTTGGAGGCAACTTGTATGCTGTATTGGCAGAGGTGTAATTCTTCTTCCTCAATTCATAATTAGTTTCTCTCTTAGGGCATTAGACAATATCTAAATATGATCTCATGGATGATTCAATTGCTCTAGAGCACTTAAGCAAAGTAACATATCTCCCTTTTCCAAATAGAAAAACCTGTTTCCCTTTGCCACCCGTTTTAGACAACCTTCCATTGTAAGAAATGATTATTTGCATCCCTTTTTACATGTTCATGAAAGGTTCTTGATGTTTATTACCTATTTCAAAATATATTTAAGTACTGTAATCTTGTCCTTGGTGTATTTTAAATAAAAACAAAAATCGCACATTTGGGGAGTTATCTGCAAATTTCCTTTTAAATGATTGAGAAATAATTCCGTACTTCTTTCAGAAATTCAGTTTACTATAATTACTGAAACTTGTCATGATTTCTCAGAGATTTCTCAGTTAAACATAATCCTCTTGAGAAGGAATGCTGCATTAGGAATTTACATATTGCTGAAAAGTATAGTCTTTCTGGTTTCAGACTCTTAAAACTTCAGTGGTATTTATCAGTCTTCTGGAAAATGTAATTGTTTGCATATCTATTAAAATTGGAATTACAGTAAATAACCTTTTGATGCAGCATTCATTTTGCTGTTACAGCAAATCAGCCACATGGTTATTGATGTGATGTTCAAAGTTATTAAATAGTATTTTAAATGTTGTTTATGTACTGTAAAAAAAGATCTGATTTCTACAGTATTTTATTCTACTTTTCACATCCCACATTTGGTTCATGTTGTTGTATTGTTGTGTCATCATATAATTAGGTAAATTCAGAAATAAAGAGCACTTGACTCTTTTCATCATTTCTAAAAGCAAAAACCAGTAACTAAGACTGGTAAAATAATGAGCCGTGTTGGTAGTTTCTTAGTTGAAACATCTAGGGGGGTTGTGTGTGTGTGTGTGTATATATATATATATATAAAGACTGGGCATTTGGTTTCATGCTTATTTTTATAAATTTATTTCTAAATGCATTTTGTTTCTGTATTATAGGTTGTTACATACCTGGCAGGTTGTGGCCTTCAGAGTTGTCCTGTATTGCTGGCTAAAGGATATCCAGACATTGGATGGAATCCAATAGAGGGTGAACGTTACCTGTCATTCTTAAGATTTGCAGTTTTTGTTAACAGTAAGTCTAATTTTTTGGCATCCAAATTCCATTAAAAGGCTTCCTTGGAATTACTTTCCTAACCATAAAAATGTGTTAATGGATGAAGTGAGGTTAATGCATGCTGTTCTCATTACAGATACAAGATTATTGGTATGTTAATTTTCATTGTAATTTTTTTTAGCCTCTGTAGTTATGTTTTTTCTTTACTCTTTTTTGCAAACTGCATAATTTAAAAGAGTAACCTGTTAAGGTAGCCAATGCTGTTAGGAATTCTTTCAGTAAATAAACTGTGTTATTTACATATACCACATCTGCTGGTCATAAACATAAGCAGTGAGAACTGATGTTACTGTTCACTAAACTACTAGGAAATTTAGAGGTCTGTAATTAAGCTTTTTTTCCTTACAAACAGCAAATCTTGTATAGGTCACATCTTCATACAGTTCTGAGGGATCAGTGTTTGTAAAGAATCCTGACTATATGCCTTAAATCTGATGTCTCAAAAAATCTTACCTGTTTTCTTAAACTTGCTTCTGTGGGCAATTTCCTTTTGAAATTTATGAAACAAATATGATAAAATCAATTTAGATTATCTGAATGTCACTAAACAAAAAGCATCCTCCAGTTCATGTGGGTTTTTGTCATCAAACCAATAATTTAGATTAGAGATTGAGTGAGGTCAAACATTGATCTGTTCATCACCCATCTGGTCTACCAATATGGAACACGTTGGACAGCTAGGGACAGCCAGAAGGGAAGTAATTTTCAACAGTCTAATTTTTAGATTCTGCTTTTTCTATTCATGTACTGCTGGTCTGAAATTACCAAATAATACGTGAAGCAGAAACAATAAACATATTTGCTATTCAGTTCAGTAAGCATACCTGAAGTATATTCATTAGTTGATAAACCAGTAGCTATTGAGCTGCCAAACTGACTTGACAAAGTGCTATAAGAAATGTAGAACAAATAGTCACTGGGTTAATAAAGTATGTGCTTTTCATTGTTGATTTTATAAATAAATGTTAACAGTACTCTGTATAATTAGAGATAACTTTGATGTTACTTGTGCTAGTTTGTTTAGTATGAAGAGTAAACTTTGCTGGATGGACTGCTAGGCAGTAGAATTAAGTTTTAGTTCCAAGTATTTCAGCTGCTTTTTTTCTGCAAAACAGTTATCGTTGGAATTGAACCTTACCATCATGACAGTTTTGGAGATGGCACTTTTGAAAATCAGATTACTAATTTCTTTGTGTCCTCTGCTTGAGAGGACAATTACAAACTGGAGTTGCTGAGATTAAAGCAACAAACATGCACTTGTAAACACATGAATGAATTCTGATTCTGGCCGATGAATCCTTGGAATAAGAAAACCTATATTCAGCAGTTTGATACCCCATCAGAAGGGATATGGAAAAGGAATATGTATACAGAGAAAGTCAGAATATGATTCTAGTGGCAAATGCAGTGTAGAAGACATTGTAAATTTAAAATGTAGACTATGTAATTCTGAATAAACTTTTATTGACCTCAGTAGAGCAACATTAAAGACTTCACTAGAAGTTTTTAACCAAGTGAAACTAAAATAGTTGGCTTTAAAATCCTACTTTTTCCCTGCAGTATGAAAATAAGATGAATGAAAAGGAGAAAGAAAGAAAAAAAAGAAGACAGAATCTATGCAAAATCAGTAGTTAGGGTATAGAATCATAAAATCATTTTGATTGGAAGAGACCTTTAGGATCATCAAGTCCAACCATTAACCCAGCACTGTCAAGTCCACGGCTAAACCATGTCCCTCAGCACCACATCTACATGTCTTTTAAATCCCTTCAGGGATGATGACTCCACCACTGCCCTGGGCAGCCTGTTCCAGTGCTCTACAAACCTTTCTGTGAATAAGTTTTTTCTTAATATTCAATCTAACCTCCCCTGGAGAAACATGAGGCCGTTTCTTCTCATCCTATGTTCCATATCAAAATCATACTCTGCTGCTAAAAGGCTGCGACATTCAGTTTAATAGTTTAGTTTTGTTACTTGTGTTTCTGTACTGGTTTGGTATTGCAGCTTGCGTGTAAAATATGGATAGTGATGATCCAAGCTACTGGCATCACAAGTTCAGTGACTGTGAACTGTTTCTTCTCCTTTGATTTGTTTTCTTCCTATATGTCCCATTAATTTCCTATTTTACTACAGATTATCAGTATTCTTATAAGGCAGCCACTGTGAATTTCTTAATGTTGTATTTAATCATAAGCTGAGCTTTTGATCTAATTATTATTCCTATCATGCTTTCATGTGCCACTAACTCCAGTCCATGAAACAGTTACATACAAAGAGTTCATTTATATGAAGGGTCTTTTACCTAATTACTCTTATTCAACAAGCATCTAGATCATGATCTGTCTGCCTGTACTGAATTTCTCCAGTAGTTAAACCCACTCTTTTCCCTTTTCAAATATATGTACATTTTTCCACACAAAGATGTTATAAATGGGATTGTTTCAGTCAAACCATGGTCTTTAAAACTGATTTTAATGTGATTTTTATATATAGAAAAGATCAAGTATTCAATTTCAGGCTTTAAATACCAAGCAGAAGATTTAATGAATATTTAAACATGCAGAAGAAAGAATCAGGAGATTTTACTTGAGGCATATTTAACCTAAAATACACTTTGTAATTCTTTAGTCAGATTGAGATGATTAAACTCTGAGGTGAGTTTTCCACTGGTGAAGTACTAAGGACATAATGTTAAGCAATAATCCTTGCTTCAGCTGGCCCATTAAAAATCAAATGACTCTCACGCCCTGTTCTAGGTCTGGCTGGGATGGAGTTAACTTTCTTCACAGCACCACGTATAGTGCTGTGCTTTTCATTTATGGCTAAAACAGTGTTGATAACATACCAGTGTTTTGACGGTAGCCTAGCAGTGCTTGTGCAGCATGAAGGCTTTCTCATTTTTTTTCCCTCCCTGCCCCTTCTTCTCCTTCCCCAGCCCCACTGGGTACATTCAGGGAGGGGACAGAACTGGGACAGCTGACCCCGACTGGACAAAGAGATTTTCTATACCATGATCTTGTGCTGAGCAACAAAAGCTCAGGGAAAGGAGGAGGAACAGGGGGATGTGGTTATGACACTTGCCTTCTGAAACAGCCATTATGCGAGATGCTGCTTTCTAGGAACTGGCTAAACATCTGTCTGGGAAGCAGTGAATGAATTTGTCTTTTTGCTTTGCTTGCATGCGTAGTTTTTGCTTTCTGTACTAGACAGTTACTATCTGGATCCACGAGTTGTCACACCATCCTTGTATTTTCTCCCTGTCCCACAGGAGAGGGGAGAGAGCAAGAGGCTGGTGGGGGTGTTGGCTGGAGTAAATCTTCCTTCCCGCTCTCCCCAAGAGGCAAGAGACTTTCTGCCTGTTGGGAATATTAGCCTTTACACCAGAGAGAGTGGTCCTTGCCATAAAAAGCATACAAACCTTCTAAAGTGAACCTTTCTAGATTGCGTGTAGTAAAACTTTTGCAAGGCATGTAAACACTGTCAATTTTAAACCTTGGTAGATTTTTGATAAAGCACATCTGATGCTACCAACTTGATACTTTTTTTTTTTTTTTCCCCAAAAATAAGGGTGAGGATTTGTTCTATATTTTGTAAAATTTAGGGGAAAATTTTGCTATCTTCTGACTTAAGGATACCCTTCAGGAGAAAGTATGTAAAGTACTTTTTGGTCCTTAGGTGAAAGTGTTGAGGAAAATGCAAGTGTTGTTGTCAAGCTTCTTATTCGGCGGCCAGAGTGCTTTGGACCAGACCTTAGGGGAGAAGGAGGAAATGGTTTGCTGGCAGCTATGCAGGAAGCTATCAGGATCTCAGAAAATCCGGCTCGTGACCTTCCCTCCCAGACATATAAAAGAGAAGGGTAAGTAAATGTTAATGCTTGTTTGGCAAATGATTATTTAATAGCTGGTTTAATCATGCTTGCAATATGTGGATAATAGACCCAGTTGTGCAAGTCATTATACAAACACAGAACAATAAAGATTTGCACTCACAAGCATTGTCGTATGGAATTCAGAAGGCATGAGCTAGATAAAAATGGAATAAGAGTTGCAGAAGAGAAAAAGCCTGAAGGATAAAGCAAAGGAGGAAGCTGTTGTGGAATGAAGCTAAGGTGAAGTGAAAGAGGAAGATAGAAGGCTCATGTGAAGTCAGTTACTGCTGTCCAGTTGCATTTTTATTCTAAAGCCCTGTAAATCTGGAGCTAGAAGAGATTAGTATATCTGATTAATAGTCTGGATCATGGATCTAGCTCCAGAGAGGGAGCAATAAACCTACATTAGCAAAAATGCTTATTGGTATTGTGTACATTTTAGTGATGACGAGGACGAGGAGGAGGAGGAGGAGATTGTGCACATGGGCAACGCAATCATGTCATTTTACTCAGCTCTTATAGATTTACTTGGACGCTGTGCACCAGAAATGCACGTAAGTTCATTTTGTCACTCTCTCAGAAAATGCAGATATGTAAACAGAGCTGTACATGTCTAAGTAAACTGTTCTCTATTCAAAGGCTTTTTCCTTCAGAAGGTGGACTTTTTTACCTTTGTCGCTGCATATAGACAGATGTGTTCCCTGCAAGCTGTTTATAAACGATCATGCTTTAAGGTTGGACTAGGTGATCCTTGAGGTCCATTCCAACCTGGTGTTCTATGAGTCATGGACTTCTGATTTTGCTTTTTTATCTAAAATTTTGAGAATTTTTAATATGACTATGGAATCAAAGCAAATATGAACTACTAGTGTTGCACATTTATACTACCAATGAAATTTCTGAAACTGGCCTTTTACTGTTTCTAGAAAGCCGTAAAAATAATTTTCATAGGAATGTGATACAGAGCTGCTTTTATGCACACTGATGAAATATGGTATCTACACCACATGAATACATGGAAAAATATGTAAAAAAAATGGGTTTACTGTAATGCTTATAACAGCCACATGCAAGACTTAGTTTCAGTTAGACTGACTTTTGCTTATCATGATTTAGAATTCTTTAGTAGCATAAATCCAGCTGAAAATTCAATATATATCTCAATTCAACAAGAAGCTTGTTGCCTCTCTACTTACTATTACCAGAGGTATTAGTTTTCTTAGCTGTAAAGCTGTATGCAGCTGTCTGTTGCCAGAGATATTATTTTCATGTTAAGAAAATTACTGGAAGAGATTTTCAGAGACACAGGTTCTGAATACCTAATTTCTGCTAGAACTTGAAAGGAATTGGTCACTCCATTGTTAATGCCTTTTGAAATTTTTACTACATAGAAACAATAGAAAAATGTGTAGATAAATCAGACAGATTGCATCTGTTCATCATATAAAGAGGCAAGCTTAAAACCTAGCACTGCAGGTTCTTTCAGAAATTTTCAGTTTCATTACTTTAGCTGATTGGTTTAAGAATCTTATCCATGTGGGTTTTTTGTTGTTGTTACTGGGAATTTATAATATTATGAAATTATTGATATGATATCAAACTTAGATTCTGAAGTAGGATCAGCTGAAAATCAGAAACTCCAAGTGCTGGGATAAATTGAATTTCTGTGCATTTTTTTCCAGTGTTTGAAAAAAATCACATTAAAATTAGTGTTTTGAGGAAATTTTTCTTATGTCCCTCAGTACTAAATTTCTTAATTGATAAACTTTTTGTAACAGCTTATTCAAAGTGGAAAAGGAGAAGCTATACGAATCAGGTCAATCCTTCGATCTCTAGTGCCAACTGAAGACTTGGTTGGGATTATAAGTATACCACTAAAGCTGTCAACAGTTAACAAAGGTAACTTAAATACTTTTATTAGACCAGTTCATCTTTCTATAAAAATCTTTTGATACATAAGCCTTCAGGTGTAAAATAGAGCAGATTTGTTAGAGCTGAGTGCAAGCAGAGGCCTGTTCCTCAGGTTTTAATTAGATATGTGTCAATTAGGGCTGCTCCGGTAGAACAGATACTCCTGTGTGGCAGAGAATATAAAAACATAAGAAATACTTCACAGGATCACACTAATGGCCCATCCATCCCAGCATCCCAGTACTTCATCTCTCACAGCAGTGGCTGTAGAGATGCTGCCTCTTTAGGTAGAATGTGTAAGCTTCGGTTTAGTCCCTTTGTACTTTCACATCGTCTAGTCATTTGTTTAGAAAGATTAGAGTGCGACTGCAACTCAAAAATAATTAAAAATCAGAGTTCAGAGGTGTATTGATGATAGTGTTCTTGCTTGTGACACAACTGTTGTTTCTTTCCTAGAAGCAGTCAATGTGGTTATCCAGAGTGGATTTATTTCCACAAAATAACTTCCATGGTAATCGTACAAACAGAAATTTTCTGTAAAGCATAAACTCAACAGAGGATGAGGCTTTTATGCATATGATCTTCATGTTTCCTATTAATTTCTACATGCTCCATGGGCTATAAACTACTAGTTTATCATTTTCTTCTAGGGCAAGATAACTTTATCCTTCTTCCCCTCCTTTTGTTTTCTTTTCTATTTCACAAGAGCTGTCTATTCCACTTTACAGTCAGAAACAGTTTACCTAATAATTAACTTCTGTGTTACTGTTGTCTTCCACTTGGATTCCGTTTTCTTTCTAGTCTAGTTTGTATGAGACAAAAATTAAAGTTCTTAACCTTGGACTTCACAGTTACTATATATTAATAATATTTGCAGTAATACTTATTTTTAGTTTTACCATAGAAACATTCTCTGTAATAAAACAGTAGAATACTTTACCATTAATACTTAAGCTTTCATTTAAGTGAAAGATTGATAAATGCAAAATAGTAGGGTTTTTGAAATAATAAAAACTTAGTATTCTATTTCAGCATAAAAGAAAACTGAATAAGAATATAGCTTTTATTGAGTATGTTATTTTTACACATTAAATGTAATTGTGTCTTTCGTTGTCTTGGTGTTTCTTGTTTTACCACTTGTCTACTACTAAAAATTGTATTATATATTTGTTTTAGATGGCACAGTAAATGAGCCAGACATGTCTGCAAATTTCTGTCCTGATCATAAAGCGTCCATGGTACTCTTCTTGGACCGTGTTTATGGTATTAATGACCAAAGCTTCCTCCTTCACCTACTGGAAGTTGGATTTTTGCCAGATTTAAGAGCCTCTGCCTCTTTGGACACAGTAAGTGTTTTGCCATGCAGTTTAGGTGCAGTGGCTGGATATAGTGGGTGGCTCTCTAAGTGTAAGAAATGGAATTTCAAATCCAAACAGGTTTAAACGAAAGGTGGTATAGGCTCACTGTAAACACAAACAGTGATAAATCAGTTACTATTAATTTATAGTGCTTGTCTGATTATAAGCATTCAGTAACGCTGTATGAAGCACCAGTGTAATGTGGTTTAAAAGCTTTTAATACAGGCTTATATTAATTATGCAGTAAGTACATTGGATATGCTGTAATAAGCCTAATGGTTACTTTTATTTCATGCATGCTTCCAAGAATTACATGGAAAATTCCTGTATGTGTAGGTATGAAGAAATTAAGTGAGATGAAAAGTGCTACTTAATGCTTCATTCTGACCTGTTTAAAGAAGAAAGGTGCATATTCTTTTTTGCTCCTGTTGGTTCAGAGTGCAATGGGGCAAGAGACAGGAGATAAGTGGATGACTTGGATTTTCTCAAGTTTAAAAAAAATAGCTTTTGTTCTCATGTATACTGGGAATATCATGTTAGCCTACAGCCACTGGGGGGACTTAAGGAGTATTTCATTATTATGTTTTATAGACTTAATATTTAGTTACCTTTATTCCACACAATACTAACAACCATTTACTACTTCATGCAGGTTTCTCTAAGTACCACAGAGGCAGCTCTCGCACTAAATAGATATATTTGCTCAGCTGTGTTTCCATTACTCAAAAGATGTGCTCCCCTCTTTTC
>VZZY01010613.1:0-52003 GCA_013400335.1 Eurystomus gularis
CCTCTCCTTTCCCTTCCCTTCCCACCCCCTGCCCGGCCGCGCTTGGGCTGCCGAGGTGGAGGCACCGCGGAGGGACCCACCCGCCTCAGCCCAGCCCAGGCCCTGCCCTCAGGGCTGCCAGGCCCGTGGTGAGGGCTCCTGGGGCAGGTGGAAGCTCCTCTCCCTGCTCCACTGTCCCCATCAAGCTCAGCGAGAGGACAGCCCAGGCCAGTTTAGCCCAGCTCGGTCTGGGAGCTTCCAGAGGGTCTCCACAGCGCTGAGCTGCTCCAGTGATGGCCTCTTGCAAGGTTTAAATTTAAACACGAGTTTTTTTCCCCCCGAGCAGGTGAATGGGTGTGTGAACTGAACACAGAGGTCCTGGCTTTAAAAGCTGCTTTGTAGTTTGATGCGCTTTGAAGGTGATTGATCTTCCATGCCCAAAGTTAAACATGGAATTGAGCATTTTGGCTCAGCAGTGTGGCAGAAAAGTGCCTTTCGGTCAAGCCTGGCAGCCAATTAACTCCAGCAGGCAGCCTGCCCCAGGTTTTAATGCTGTTCTTACAGTAAATACAGTTTCTTAAGGTATGCGCCTAATATCTGGCTTATTCTTGCTTGCTGGCCTCAGTGGTGCACTGGGCAGCCAGGTTCAGAGGTGTTCCGTGGAGAGTGTTTGCCTTGATGCAAACTCAGCCCTTTAAAGTTCAACAATCCAACTTCAGCATCGCTACAGCGGCAATAAAAGTTTCTTGGCAGCACTCAGGAAGTGCTCCCAGAGCAGTGAATATTGTCTGTCTGCAGCGTTCTTCCCTTTCTTCCTTGGCTCTCCAAGACTCCTGTCGTCCTATGTTGTGCACTAACCTGATTTTATGTTTTCCTTGCAGAAATGTCTCATCAGTGGCATGTGGCTTATCTCCAGAAGATACCCAGGTCCCGCAGTCCACAGGGGCACAGCGTATGGCATGAGCAGGCCTGGTTTAGAGATCCATCAGGTTGGTTAATGGCTGCGGGGGGGTTTTATTTTGGGCTGGGAGTGGTTTTCCATTGGAGTAATGATCTACTAGATGTGGGTCTGTTTCTGAGAGGAACCCATTCTAGGCTGAACGTTTCCATATATCTGATGAACTCAAGGAGGTTTGTGGTAGCTGGGGTCAAGTGTCAGGGTTCAGGATTTCCCTGGTAACTTGATCTACTAAATTTTTTTTAAGCCTGAACTAACCTCTGGAGTTAAACTTCCTCTGGAGAAGCATCTTTTTTAACGGCTGTGTAGACGTACATCACAGGGCATGAGAAGTGTCCTGGAGATCTGGCTGTGTGGAGGGAAAGCTGCTGCATTTTCAAGGTAGCCGTATGTTTTCCGCCACATTTAATACGTTAGCAGTGACCCAGCACTTGGCTTAAGTAAATCTACCTGCTGGCTTTGATGCTTGCTTAATTTAATGTCTTTTGGGATCCTACAACATGTAATGATTTTCTTCAGTCTAGATGCTACGCTTCTGGAGGAAGAAAGGGCTTTATATCAGGTTTTGTGGAGAACATCAAGCAGGAATTAGCAAAAAACAAGGAGATGAAAGAAAGTATAAAGAAATTCCGAGATGAAGCTAAAAAGCTGGAAGAATCTGATGCGCTTCGAGAAGCAAGGAGGAAATACGTGAGTCTCCCTCATGAGTTCGTTCGATGTTTTCATTGCCCAGTCACTGAGCTCTTGCTGTTCTGGACGTAAATTTGAATCTTTCCGCAAATTATAGAATCGGAATCATTTTGGTTGGAAGAGACCTTTAAGGTCATTGAGTCCAAGCGTTCCGCCAGCACTGCCAGGGCACCACTAACCCCTGGCCCTCAGCACCACATCTCCACAGCTTGGAAACCCCTCCAGGGATGGGGACTCCACCACTGCCCTGCCCAGCCTGGCACAGCCCCTGGCAACAATTTCTTCTTGTGGGGAAGAAATTGTTCCTCATGTCCAATCTAAACCTCCCCTGGAGCAACTTGAGGCCGTTTCCTTTTGTCCTGTTGCTTGTTCCTTGGGAGAAGAGCTCGACCCCACCTGGCTCCAACCTCCTTTCAGGGAGTTGTACAGAGCCAGAAGGTCTCCCCTGAGTCTCCTTTTCTCCAGGCTCAACACCCCCAGCTCCTTCAGCTGCTCCTCACCACACTCCTGCTCTAGACCCTTCCCCAGCTTCGTTGCCCTTCTCTGGCCACGCTCCAGCCCCTCAATGTCCTTCTTGGAGTGAGGGGCCCAAAACTGACCCCAGGATTTGAGAGGTGGCCTCCCCAGTGCCCAGTCCATGGGGACAGTCCCTGTCCTGGTCCTGCTGGCCACACCAGTGCTGGTACAAGCCAGGATGCTGGTGGCCTTCTTTGCCACCTGGGCACGCTGGCTCCTATTCAGCTGGCTGTTGACCAACACACCCAGGTCCTTTTCCACTGGACACTTTCCAGCCACTCCCCAGAATGAGCCGTTCAGTTCAGCGTGTCCGTGTTTATGAGAAGTTCAGCTCGGCTGGAAGTTCTGACTGGTACATGGATGCCTTAGAGTAGTTTGTTGAGTTCATTTAGTGGACAGTCTTTCCAGCAGCCCCTTAACTGGATTTCCCAGATGACGAGCAGATAAAATAATGAAACATTAAATTTAACCTTGTCAGCATTTAAATACTTTCCTTTGCATTCTCTGAAAGACTATGGACGACGTTATTTGCAAAAAATGAGAGGCTGGTGCTGGTTTCTCAGGCAGTGCCCAGCTCTTTGGGCCCCCAGTTACCATGTTGATGGGCTTGCTTTGTGTTAAGCTGGTTTTGAGTATTTTCTGTCCTCATAGTTACATGCAGCATGGTGGGGTTGGTTTTTTTTTGTTTGTTTTCCACAGAAAACCATTGAATCTGAAACAGTGAAGACCTCAGAAGTGATTAAAAAGAAACTTGAAGAAATAACTGGTACAGTTAAAGAGGTAAGAGGCAGCTGTGGAAGAACCTTTCCCTAAGGCGGTTCTGCCCTGAGGTTGTGTGGTTTGAATGATCACCCTTTCTTCTCTCAGTGAAAGGTGGTTCTCTTCCAAAGGTGATTACTCTTCTGAATCTTTGAGGCCAGAGTCATTCACAAAATCGCAGCCATGGTGTATGATTGATTTCTTATTTCTCTAGTGTGTGGTCAGAGGACGGGCCCTGTCCGGTGAGTCCTCAGATTTGGAGACTGGAGACGGTTCTTATGGTTCTGCATTGTCTAGCAGTGAGAAAAGCCTCAGGGTGGTTCTTCCACTGGAGGGCACTTAGAGCAGTGGTGGGAGATCACCCTGGAAGGTTGTTTGGGTGATGTGATGCTCTTCACACTGACACTGTTTGCTCCTGATGTCGCAGGGCTTCGGGCTTCTCACTGCCTCTTGTAAAAGACTTGCAGCACCGGAGGTTCCAGGTGCTGTAGGTAGAAGTGCTATAGTTGAACTGCTGGAAGTGATCCCTGTGTGTCTTGGGAATAACAAAATGTCGGAGGAGCGGCCCCGTTCATACCCAGCAGGTGTGAGTGTCTTCCCTTCAAGGAGCAGACTTGGGTTCAAGTTCTTTTTTAGGCCGGGACTAAGCGCTGCAGCTTGTGCTCATTTACTTCATGTCTTGTCTGAGTTCCTCCAGGCAGCAGATGGATTTGAGTGCTTAGTATACTTTGACTTTAATCTCTAGAGTAAACTTCTGAGGAATCTTCCTGATAGTATTTTAAACATGGAATAAATCAGGTGCGTGAGGAGCCTGTAGAAGCTGATCTGCAGTGTTCTGGAATCTGTGATTTCAGCTGGTAGAAAACTGGACAGTCCTCAGGGGGTACAAGACCTTTGATTCCTTATTCCCTCTTTTCTGCCCCCTCTTCAGCATCCTGGAGTCAATGAGGAGGAGGGAGCAGATCCTGG
This sequence comes from Eurystomus gularis, assembly GCA_013400335.1. Taxonomy (NCBI): domain Eukaryota; kingdom Metazoa; phylum Chordata; class Aves; order Coraciiformes; family Coraciidae; genus Eurystomus; species Eurystomus gularis. The sequence goes on from VZZY01010613.1 coordinate 3,872, forward strand.
AGAGGACACTGCAGCTCCTGCTCACTCCTATGTGGCGAAGGCGCCTGCTAGTCCACGGGCTCTCAGACCTGCTGCTGGGTTTATCTTTAGCCTTCCTTCTGCAGCAGCTCTGTCAGTACCCAGGAGATGGCCTGAGCTGGAGAAGTTGGAGAAGGGCTGTTGTTGGTGTCTGCCACCCTGACAGTTGCTGCCAGGCACCCGAGTCTTGTTTTTCCCTCCTGCTGATTACAGTAATTAAATCAGCAGTGACTGAAAACTTACTGATCTTTCTCTTCAAAGGGAGTACAAGGTTTTCTACAGTAAGTTACAGCTGAGAGGTATTTCAGGAGGCTATTCACCAAATCCCAGCATGGTAGGGTTGGAAGGGACCTCTGGAGATCATCTCATCCAACCCCCTGCTCCAGCAGCTCACCCAGAGCAGGGGGCCCAGGATCGTGTCCAGGCGCCTTTAGAATCTCTCCAGACAAGGAGACTCCACAACCTCTCTGGGCAGCCTGGGCCAGGCTCCCACACCCTCACACCGAACAAGTTTCTCCTCCTGCTCCCATGGAACCTCCTGGGTTCCACTTGGTGCCCGTTGCCCCTTGTCCTGTTACTGGGCACCACTGACAAGAGTCTGGCCCCATCCTCTTGCCCCCCACAGGCCCTTGAGCTCTTGCTCAGCATTGCTCAGATCCCCTCTGAGGCTTCTCTTGTGCAGCTCAGCAGCCCCAGGGCTCTCAGCCTTTCCTGGGCACAGAGATGCTCCAGGCCCCTCAGCATCTCTGGAGCCTCCACTGGACTCTCTCCAGTAGTTCCCTGTCTCTCTTGAACTGGGGAGCTCAGCACTGGACACAAGACTCCAACTGTGGCCTCCATAGGGCAAATGAGAAGGGCGGTAGAACCTCCCTTGACCTGCTGGACACACTCTTCTTAACACACCCCAGGAGACCACTGACCTTCTTGGCCCTGAGGACACGTTGCTGGCTCATGGGTGACTTGTCATCCCCCAGCACTCCCAGGTCCTTCTCTGTGGAGCTGCTTCCCAGCAGCTCAGCCCCTCACCTGTATTGGTCCATGGCATTATTCCTCCCTGAGTGCTGGGTCCTACACTTGCTCTTATTCAACTGCATTATTTATTATTAATTTTTTATTATTTATTATTCGTTATCTGGCAGTTGAAGTGCACGGACTTCATGCTCACAGCCAGGCTGCTTCAGAGCAGGGTGAACTTTGCTGTTTCCAGCAGCAGTGCAGGATCAAAGCTGGGGTGGTTGCTCCCAACACCGAGGTGCAGGATCCCCGCTGAGGAGCAGCGGCCAAACTCTGCGCTTAAACTCTGTGGAGCACGAAGTTCACATGGACACAGTCCTTGCTGTCTGCTGTGCCCCTTCACTCGTGTTCTGTCTAAGTGGTGTAGCTTTCACTGTGTGTGCAGTCACGGACTGGAAGTAGCTCTCTTTGCTGGTGCGGACATTATCTTCTCAGCGCTGTTGAGGGTGCTGTAAGCATCTTTATTAGCCAAATCTCATTGAGAAATGGGGAAAACGATTTGGTTCTGTCATCCGGTCAGTCTTCTTCCTCTGGTGGTGACCCATCCAGGGTTGTTTCCCTGCTGCCAGTGAGATTTCCGAGATCGTTGAGGGTCTGGTGTGTGCTAATACAGGGCAAAAGGGTGAAGAGCTACTGTCAGAGTCCTTTTAACCTCTTGTGTACAAGATCCCGGCCCTGTAAATGCAGCCAGAGTGGCGTGTGTGGAGACGTGGGATTGAGAAGAGCCTTTCCCAACTTTGCAGGAGGAGTTGCCCAGCACAGACCTGTCTCAGCCACCTTTTAACCTTCTCTTAAGAAGCAAGAAGTTCCTGATTGTTTCAGAGGAAAGGGCTGGGGTATTTTCACTCTGGCATCACTGGTCCTTACTTTGATGTCAAGAAAAAAATAGACATTTTTAAAATCCGTGGCTAGCAGCTATTACACATGTGTATGAGCCCACGAATAGCCCAAACGGTTGTTCTGACAGAGGTGCTGGGTGACACTGCAGTGACAAGCCACGATGGCCCAGGAAGTCTGCCCCGTGCCGTGTAACTCTGCGTTCACCTTGGGCTTGGTCAGTCTCGGCCTGTGTGCGTGAGGAGACCTCCAGAATTCACAAAGAGGACTTATTTTGACTTAAGTTTTCCCTTTAAATGACCGTCGCTGTCCGGTTTTGTCCTGTTGCAGAGTTTGGATGAAGTCAGTAAGAGCGATATTGGCCGAAAGATAAAGGAAGGTGTGGAAGAAGCGGCAAAAACGGCGAAGCAGTCGGCGGAGTCGGTGACGAAAGGAGGGGAGAAATTAGGCAAGACAGCAGCCTTCAAAGCTATTTCTCAGGTACGTGAGTCCTGTGGCTCCGTAGGTCCCAGCGCTGCGGTTGTGGCTCCTTAACATGAGAGTCATGCGCGACTTTGTGGAAAATGAAATGCAAAACTCTTTTAGCGAGACCTTGTATAAAGCTGATAAATTCAGGAGGTGTATTTGGCAGGTCTGATGTTCACAACCCTAGAAAAGTGTGAGGCTCGAGGAGCTGAGCTTCTGCTAAAAGGTGTTACTGGAAAAATCGGTTGCTTGTGGAGTAGGGTAGCAGATATCTTCTGTGGACAGGTCCTAGTGATGCTCTTGGGAACAGACCGGCCTGCTTAAAGCTCTTCTTTTCTAGAAAATATATAAGCACTCATATATTTTGATGTCACCCAATCAACTGGCAATCATCAGAGGTGGCGTCAACCCTTGGCTGGCTTCTCCTGCCTCCTCTGAAGCCCTGGGAGAGGAGGTGCTGGGCGAGTATTGGTCGCATCAGTCACGGCAGTTCCCCTTGTTCTGTGTTTCTGATAACACATCCTCTGCTAAAGGTCACTTGCAGCTACAGATCACACGATACATTCTTTTTTTTTTATTTTTCTGTAACAAAACCTGTGCTCTTCCTCCAGCAGCCTCCTAAGCTAAGAACAGTTTGTCCCTTCCGTGAAGTGAGCTGCTAGGCCAGACCTTAGAAGCAGGCAATGATTTTTATAGGACATTAAAGTCAATTTTTTGAGGCTTAAAGATTGCCTTCCCTGTAAATGGATAAACCTTTTGATTCATTGTAAGGTTTAACTGATTCACGGATGTTTATAGGCTGTGAACGGCTCGTGTAGCTTTGCTGTACTTTCTGGTGTGTGGAATCTGGAATATTCCATCTGCATCTCCAGAAAACCAAATACTTAGAGATTTTAGTACTAGTCTCATTTTAAACTCCCCGTTGCTTTGCTATGTAGGAGCTATTTTATTAGTATAATCTAAAACTAGATGATTTCCATGGGGACTTGTGTCTTCTTCTCTTCACTGCCAGGTCCCTCAGATGGTCTTTTAGAGGCCGTAGGAACAGACTGAGCTTTGGAGTGTTTTATTTGCGTATCCTTGGTGTTTAAAGTCAGTTAAGTTCCAATTTCCGCTTGGTTTCAGATCTCTGGCGTCTGTTCCATCTAGGCCCTGAGAACTGCTCAAAAGTTCAGTCATGAAAGCAGAGCAGCCAAGATGAAGGAGAAACCCTAAAAATGCCTTTTTAGTCCCAATCCCTGTTGAAGGGTGTGACAAGAATTCCCAGCGACGGTCGTGGTGGGAGGCAGCTTCCTCTTGGCAGAGCCTGAGCTCCGGATGTAGCTGTTCGCTGACGAGGTGTCCGTCAGTCTGGATTTATCAAGTCCTGTTCCTTGATGTAGCCTCAGCCAAGAGGGACAGTATCTCCTGTCTCTCCTATGCTGCGCTGCTGTGATATTTAGTTTTTTGCCACACCTCTGGCAAAGCCAGTCTGCTTCGAAGCTGTTTTCCCAGCCAGAAGGTGCTCAGGATTCTATAAAAAGGGAAGCTCCTTCAGTTTGTTTAAGCTTGGGCCTAGAACTGGGATCTTCTTGACCTTTCGGTTAGTTGGTGGTGTCCCAAAGTCTTTATTTTCCCTTCCTTTTGGATACGAGGAATTGTTCTTTCTACCTAGGGCTTGTCATCCTATCATCCTGCTGGCAGGGGCTGAGTCGCCTGCCTTCCTCTAGCTCCGTTTATTCCCATTTAAACCCTGTAGAGATTCCCCCTAATCAGCTGTAAGGCTTGACTGCGTCCATGGCTTCCGCTAGGTTGGTTTTTTAGCTCCAGGTTGATTCAGTACAACCATCCATGTGCTGTCCTAGGCTGTTAACACCTTCAGCAGAAGACCTTGGTGCTGGTGTGCTTGTCAATAGACATCAGCAAAGAAGCATTTGCTGAGTAAGGGAGAGAAGAGTAACCCGGGGGCTCCTATCTTCATTTTCTTTTTCTTTTTTTTAATTCCACAGAAGCGATTTTCAGTTTCTGGGGAAGGGGAGGGCGAACAGTAAATCAACCTAATAGGGGATATTTTCCTTTCAGGGAGTAGAAACCGTTAAGAAGGAAATAGATGAAAGTGTTTTAGGGCAGACTGGTCCTTACAAACGTCCGGAGCGACTACGAAAAAGAACAGAATTCTCAGGCGAGAGGATTAAAGAGGAGCGAATATTTGAAGCTAATGAGTACGTATTGGATGGAATTTAGGGTGGATATTGCTGTGTGTAATTTGATAAAAGGTTTAACATTGAACTACACGTCAGGGATGATTTAAAACCCAAGTGCTGAAGCGAGGCTGTGAGGTGAGACGTGGCCTCGCAGAGCAGCGGGAGCTGAGAGCAAACCTCCAGCGAGAGTTCGTGGGATGGAACCTTGTGTTCCAAAACCGAGTAGATGTGGCGCTTCGGGACGTGGCCTAGCGGTCAGGGAGATGTTGGGATGAAGGTTGGACTTGATGATCCTAGAGGTCTGTTCCAACCTGAATGATTCTATGATTCTGATAGCGAAACCAGGCACTTCTTAAAGTGGATACAGAATGTTCTGACGGGATGTTTTGACTCGTGCTTGTGTCACCGTAGCTCAGTTCTAACGTCTTGCTGTTGAATGATGTTTGGCAGGACTCAGTCTGAGCTCCTTTCCCTTCTCTGCTGCCTGTTCTGTGCAGTCGTTTCTGTGGTGGCCTCATGACTGCATGTGACACTTGGCAGACCAGCCTCGGTTGTGTTTTCCCTCGGGTTTTAAGTTGCTTGCTCACCAGTACTCGTGTCTTCTGTGCTTTCTAGGGAGGCCATGGGTGTGGTGCTGCACAAAGACTCCAAATGGTACCAGCAATGGAAAGATTTCAAGGACAACAACGTGGTCTTCAATAGTAAGTGCTCCAAAGCCGAAGGAGCAGCGCGTTATTTCCCCTGTTCTGATTCTCGCTGCGCTGCATCCAGTGCCATCTGTGCAACTAGTCTCAACAGAATGCAAACCCTCGCCCTTTTTCGGCTGTTGTAGCTGTTGCTGGGAGGTGGTGTGAAGGGGGGGTGGGCGTAGCTGACAGCGTTGCAGCTTTTCCAAGCTGCTCCATCTGTGTTCGGCCTCCTCCCCCAGCCAGGCTTTGGTTTTGATCAGTCCCTGCTCCCTCTAGGCACCAAAACCTGCTTTCGCCATTGCTTTGAAGAGCTGAACTCTGTTCTTTTTTTCTATTTATTTTTTTTCCAAGTTAGATCCACGCTGGCAGTGGGAAGAGGCCAGGGCATGCATGCGTGTCTCCAAGGAGGGGGCAGGCAGAGCTCTTCTTCCTGACCTTGAGCTTTTAGCGAGGAAAAGTCTTGTCTGCAGTGAGCTGCTTTCTGTTGTCATCTGCTTAGAGCTGTGGAGCGTGTGGGACTTTGCCTCCTTCCTGTTTTCATTGCAAAACCTAAAAATACTGAATATCTGTCCTGCAGTGGGCAACGATACTTGAGAGTTATCTGGACACGTAACGCGTCTGAAAGGCTTAAAGAAGCCCAAGACCAGAATCCTTCAACAAACCAAACCAATCGCTGCCAAGGTGCTGCTGGGTGAGAGACACCGCAAAAGCAGCATAGAATTAACTTTGGATTGTGTTTCTGTCTGATTTCTTTTAAAGCAGAGCTTTAAAACCCATCCCAGGATGGGTTTTTACATCCCAGTTGTCAGCCTGTCCAAGCAGAGATGCTCATAGCTCCCAAAACGTGTTGCATCCTCCACTGCTCTGCCACCTGCTCGGTGTGTTCTCTTGGTTTTGGGTGTATTTCCAAGACTGTGGCAATTCTGGCAACGCTGCAGCCGTGGCTGCACCGGGCTCTGCAGCCTGTGCTCTGCCTTTATCGACCACCCACACCAAGAACACTCTGGTTTTTGGGAGGAGCAGAAGCTCCAGGACAGGATTCCAACTGTTAATTGATATGGTGGGAAGAAGGTTCCCTGCAAGGCCCATTAACCTGTGACTACCTTCTGCAGTTCTGGTCCATCTGATGATGTCCAGAGACAGATAATGTTTTGCTTGAGCCCTTTGATTTTTGCAACGATGCCTGCTTGCTTAAATGGCTGGGTTTTTTTTGCACTTCACCCCTTGCCCTTCTTTCTACCTTTGAGATTGTGCTTTGCCCCGTTCTCCTTCCCCATCAGTGAGTTCCGTAGCTCTGCGACACGCTCGGCTTGCTCTCTTATCAAGCTTGAGAAGCACATAGAGCTGCTTAAAAAGTTCATCCTCCCTGACGGCTCACTGTGTTTTAAAAATGGGCAAGGTTTAAGGTCTATTCTTGATTTCCCCACCCCCCAGATAAACTCCCTGGTAGTTGGTTTCCTGCAACCCCTTGTAGCCGACTGAGTCGGGGGTACGAGCAGCCCGTGCGGGGTGGATGCAAGGCTGGGGTATTTTCTGTCTGCAAATCTGCACAGAAGGGCTGGGCTTTCTGGCAGCTGAAGTCAGAAGCCGTCGTTCTCCTAGTGACAGTTATTGATAGCTGAGAACGTTGCAGGAGGATGAGGAGAAAAGTAACTAATGACATTGAAACTTGTTAATCACCAAAGAGATGTAGAAGAGAACCGGCGGGTTGGATCTGTGGCCCCTCACGTGTGGTTTCCTACCTCAGGAATGTAGTGGAAGGACGAGCTGTTCACCTCTCCTCTCCTTTCAGGGTTCTTTGAAATGAAAATGAAGTATGATGAAAGTGATAACGCGTTCATTCGAGCTTCCAGAGCCGTCACAGACAAAGTCACTGACTTAATAGGTAACGTTCCACCCTTGCTGTGAATGCTCCGCTAGCCTTTGAGCTCTGCTCCTGGCGGGGGTTCGTGCTGTGGGCTCCCTCCGTTCCTAACCTTTGGGATGGATTCTGGAGCTTTGTAGTGTCCTGCGTGGCTCATTATCCGGTGTGGTGCAGTGCAGCAGCCTGCTGCTGGATCCCGAGTGCAGTGCGCTGGCAAGTGCTTGCGTGGGGTAAATCTCAAGCCTAACCCAAAGCCTGCCGGCGTTCCCAGATGACTGTTCCTTTCCTCCAGTCCATAACCAAAGGCCTTCTGCTTGTTTTGTGGCACGTGTCGCTGTCCCCCCCCGTCTCACTGAGTTGTTTTTGTAGGTGGGTTGTTCTCGAAGACAGAAATGTCGGAAGTTTTGACCGAGATACTCAAAGTGGATCCATCCTTTGACAAAGACCGGTTTTTAAAGCAATGTGAGCGTGATATAATCCCCAATGTCCTGGAGGTAAGGTGGGGGAAGACTGCAATGAATTTATTGTATTTTTTTCTTGCACTATAACATGGAAGATTTTCCTCTTTACGAATTGCTGGTAAAATTAAAAGCTGAGCTGGTATTTGCTTCTCAAGCATCCAGCTTGAGATAACCTTGGGAAAAGGAACCTGGGTCTCATGTAACAACGTAGTTTAAAACCATATTTCATCATTTCGTAGAGCAGCCAATTTTTTCTCTGGCTTTGACAACAACAAACCATCTTCTCCCATGAGAAGCGATACGGGCACCAGAGAGATCAAACTGCAGCAGGTGAATGAACAGTCCTGGGAAAATGATGATATCAAATATTGATAAGGGAAAGAATGTATCAAGTGCTGCGGGATTCTGAGTGATCTGTAGCTGCTTGGGAAGAAGACCAGTGAAAATATTTCTGGTGCTAGCCAAGGAAGTATGTGGAACTAGATGTTTTTAAAGACTGAAATATAAAAGCACTCAGAGGATAGCACTGATGAAGGATGTGACCTCAGGTATAAATGGATATAGTTGTTCTCACTGTAACGGTACATCAGAAAAGACAGAGTGAAAGTACAGCAGGAATCGTTTTGAGAGATTTGTGAGAGACTGGAAAAACTGAGGCTTGAGGAGATAAACGTGGAGAGAGCAAAGTGTTGTTTTCTCATCCTCCCAAACAGTGCGGTGAGTGAGCGTGTCTCAAGTTGATAGATACTAATACAGAAATATTTGGGCTCCTCCTAGTCGTGAGGTGGCATTAAAGGGGGAATAAAAAGAATTTGATGCTTACGGATACAAACATCCTGAAGCCTAGTTAGGGTTTGTCACTGCAGCGTGGCTGACGTGTGTGTCCGGGACTGGAGCTGGGATGTCGACAGTCAAGTAAGACAGACCCGTCACGGTGAATCTGCATTTCCTCGCGGTGCTCTGTCACCAAAACGAGCTGCAGAAAACAGGCTCGTCGCTCTTGGAGCATGAATTTTTCACAGGAGAGATTTTAGGCAGCTTACAGATGCTGTCAAGTATGAAGATCTATAAGCATTATACTGAAAAACACCCTGCCACATATAACTGACTTTATTTTGACGTCGGCTGAATTCCCAACATCTGTCTTGTTAGGAATTCCAGGTGTTTATTAACACCGTGTTTTAAAGATAAAGCTTCTCAGGAGTTGCAGCGTGATTCTTCGGTTCATTCTGTGCCCTGAATTTTTCACGGTCTTGAACTGTGAGTTTACATTTGGTTTGTACTTGTGCTTCTGTGCGATCCCACCTCCCAGGGTCTCTGGGTAGTGAGTGATCTGCTCTATGTGTATGATTTTGGACGGGAAGGTTTAAGATAACTTTTGTCTTAATTATCAAAGGGTTTATTTACATCTCACTCAGTACATGTGTGTACATAGAAGTTCTTACTGCTTTGGAGCTCCTGTCTTCCTTCAGGGTTTCACAAGATGTAGGATTTAAAGTAGTTTGGTCCTGAAAGTGCTGATAATTTGAACTCTCTGATATAGGAGGTGTTTTTAAATGTTCTTATTTGACGTGATTCTCCTCTCTTAGGCTATGATGTCTGGAGAGCTCGATATCCTCAAAGATTGGTGCTATGAAGCGGTAAGTAGAGCTACTGAAAATGTCTGAAAAGGTTATGAACGGTTATATAATAATACGATAAATTATATATAATAAATATCGAATAACTGAAAAGGTTACAGACTTCTTGAACAGTCTGGATCTGAGAGAAGGGCTTCTTTAGAGAACCAAGAGCTAAGCTCAGATGAGTCTAATTCGCTCTGGTTCTGCACTGCCCTTCTTGATCGGGATGGGCTTTAGTAGAGCCTGTAGCCCAGATACGGGGTGAGAAGGTGCAGGGACGTTTGAGCTACCCCAAAAAGGTGATGTTGTGCTTACAGAGTCGATTTATCCCTCTAACTACCGCACTAACACAGCTCCATGGCAATATCCCAGCAAATAATCCCGGCAGGCTGAAGGTTTTTCTGAAATTGCAGCACTTGATCTGCAGGCTGGATGATGTCACTGCTGAAAACTGACCCTCGTGTGGGTTTTGGACCGGGATAGGTTTCCAGGATCGGATCTACTTGAAACAGCGACTCTGAATCGGGTGGGATTCAGTGGTTCTATTATCCACTTAGCTTCACGGAAGCAAATCCTTTCCTCAGAACACAGATGGACGCTGGCTCTGGTCTTCAACCTAATTGTGTCGTCGGCAGCACAGAGCCATCCTTGCTCTGTTTCTAAAGAATTTAATGGCTTCAGGCGACTGTTCTTGCTGGTCACCCCCAGCAGAGGGCTGGAGATGCGCACACTGGAAGAAGCAATCAGTTTTTAATTTGGGGGATTAACATCTTCCTCACGATATCGCAGTACCTAAGAGCAAGATGTTTAAAGCAGTCTGAAAGTAAAGGAAGCTCTTTCTTGGCTCAAGCCACCTTTGAAATGACACCACAGAATTCCTCTCAGATCTCTAGAGGGAAGTAGAAGATCCACTGCAGGTTTTAAGATAAAAAACAAATCCGTCTAAGCTCGTTGTAGTTATAAGTTAAGCTTGGACGTCCATAAAATAAGTCATGGGAGGAAATGAGCGTCCTATTAATGTGAATCTAGAAGATAAAGGCTCTGAATGGAATCATACCGTGTGGTATTGATCACTAAAGTGTGGGAGTAGAAACCAGTAAAGCAAAAACTCGTTGAACTGGTGAATGAAGCAGCTGAGCTGCAGGTTGCTGCCAGCCCCCTGCCTCAGGTATGGTTTGTGGCTCACCGAGCTGCCTCTGCCTGCTGGCCTCAGAATCCCGGAGCTCCAGCTCCACTCCAGTGACTTTACCAGTAATTTCTGTCGGGTATTTGCATTTAAATGCTGCTGCTGAAGGTTAGAAGACCTGTGGTGGGTGAGGCAGAGTAGGGACTGCCTCCTGTTTGTTTGATAGCAGCCAGGAGTACGGTGGTGATGCGGGAAGCCAGTAGAAATTCACTGTCCCCAACAACAGTTCTCGATGCATAAATAATGAAGCATATGTGCCTGTGCCGAAGAGGAGCCAGGAAATGCTGGTCTGCCTCCAGGGTCTGACTGGGTTTGAGGAAAATAACTTCGTTCCCAGACTGCTGCTCTTTGTCTGCTGTCAAATCAGCATCGTAAGTGCCTTGGCTCTCAGGTGCACTTGGGGCTGTGTCACGAAGGATGGGGCTCCTGTTCTGGCTGGGCATTTTCGTGAGGATTTGGTTCTGGGGAGCCCAGATACCTTGCAAGACACACGCGTTCAGTGTATTTGCAAAAATCTTGTAGTCATACGTTTTTTTGTTGGTTCTCTCTAAGCAAAAAATCCCTTTTTCTTTGTGACAGAACAAATTCAAACGTGTAACCCAAGTTTGTTGCTTCGTTTAGACTTACAGTCAGCTCGCTCACCCAATCCAGCAAGCCAAAGCCATGGGTCTCCAGTTCCACTCCAGGATTCTCGACATTGACAACATCGACGTGAGTGCCCTTTTCGATATTTCACCTTGGGGGATGAAACAGAAACTCACAACCTGAGGAGCCTTTTCTTTTTACTTCTCTTTGCCGATTTTTCGCCTCGTGCTGCCCAAATATTTGCCGTTTCTGCTAACAGAGGAGCAGATCAGCGCTGCTGGAAGGGAGAGCTCACGGGGCAGAGTCGCTGCTGTGCAATTGAGCCTCAGTTACAGTTTGTCTCCTCTCTGCCAGGCCACCTTGGTCTTAGTCACCAGTGCACAGACAGAGAAGGCCAATAATAAAGGCAAATAGCACTGACCTGGTGCTGTCATGAAAGGCTTTGGTGGTGCTGACTCTGGGTCGTAATGCGCAGAACTTCTGTGCAGCGCAGGAGCGGCTGTTGGAGAGAGTCGGCTGCCGTGGGGATGGTTCTTGAGGAGCAGGGAGGTGATGGCTGCGAGAGGAGCTGTTGCCTCCTTGGGAGCAGTGTTGGTGGGTGGGGACTCCAGCCAAGTGTCTGCACAGTCCTACTGCTCTCCATTTTCCTCTTTACTGAGGAGCCAGAGGCGTTGTTGCTGCACTTCGCAGGAAGTCTGTGGCAGTACTTTCATTTAATTAAGTCTTTAGCGTCATACAATCATAGAATCATTTCAGTTGGAAAAGATCTTTAAGGTCACTGAGTCCAACCGTTTCCCCAGCACTGCCAGGGCACCACTAACCCATGTCCCTCAGCACCACATCTCCAGGGCTTGGAAACCCCTCCAGGGATGGGGACTCCACCACTGCCCTGGGCAGCCTGGCACAGCCCTTCACAGCCCTTCCCAGCAAGAAATTGTTCCTCAGGTCCAACCTAAACCTCCCCTGGTGCAACTTGAGGCCATTTCCTCTTGTCCTGTCTCTTGTTCCTTGGGAGAAGAGCCCGACCCCACCTGGCTCCAACCTCCTTGCAGGGAGTTGTGCAGAGCCAGAAGGTCTCCTCTGAGCCTTCTTTTCTCCAGACTCAACACCTTCAGGTCCCTCAGCTGCTCCTCTCGTACAAAAATATATAATGATACTACCTGGAGTTAGGGGTGGTTTGATTCTCTTTCTGGGTGACAGAGCCACTAACTCCAGAGTTATTCTGCATTCCCACAAGAGGCAGAAAGAGGGTGGTGTTTTTTAAGAGCACAGCTTTGAGAACCAAAACTGAAATTCTCTCTTCCTCTCTGCATTTCAGTTAATACGTTCTTTAAATATTTGATGGAGTGACCTTAGAATAGAGGAAAAAATGCTGTCAACAAAAGGTTCTCACCTGGAAGTCTTTGTTACTTAGGTTTTTTTTTCATCTAGTGCAGTCCAACTTCTTGTCGAAGGTTCATTTAAAAGCAAGGGAAGGAACTTCAGTTGATGCCATTGACTTCAGCTGACTTTTTTTTTTTAGGGCAGGGTTTCTTTTCTTTTTGGTTTCCAATTTGGAAATAATGGAATAGAGCGTGTTCATATTTCCTAGATTTTTAGACTGGGAAAAACGATGAAAACTTCCCAAACAATTTTGGGAAAGCTTTGAAGTACAGGGAAAATCTGGGGCAAAACGCTTCGCGATGTCTGCAGCATCTGTATCAATAGAGCAAGTACAACCTGATGAGAAGAATTCGATTCAGCGCAGGGAGGAGGTGGGATTGTTGGCCGTGGAGTCGTGTTCAAACCTCGCTGCTATTCCCTGAATCTGCAGAAATGGGTTGTTTTCTAATGGTGTTTTCTGTCCCTGCAGCTGGCCATGGGGAAGATGATGGAGCAGGGACCAGTGTTAATCATCACTTTCCAGGCTCAGGTCGTGATGGTGATTAAGAACCAGAAAGGGGAAGTGGTGGAAGGTGACCCGGTAAGTGAGGCTCTGGGCTGCGTGTGGGTGCCCTGGGTGCCCTGCCAGCCGTCTGGGTGTTAGGGATCCGTCTGGGTGCATCTGGAGCAGCGGGTGTCCGCGCAGCCTGTGTTCACTGGTGTGCATAATATCGCATCTTGTGGGTCAGGTCTTGGTTCAGCTCAGCGCGGGATGTTTATTCCTGTCAGACTCTGAGTGTTACAACCCATTAATCTAGAATTACTGGGTGAGGAGAGGCTGCAAACACGGAAAGAGGGATATTTTCAATTCCCGGTGAGGAGAGGAGCTGGAGCTGGGACCATTGGCAGCACTCTCTCCTCCAGCGGCTGCTGCCCAGCCTGCACGCTCCCTGCTGCACTTATTGCCTGCGAGCTCTGCTCCTCTGCCACAGAACCGACCCGTCCTGCTGCTGATTGAAGCTCCATCACACCTTCCACCTCATCCCTTTTCCTTTCCTAAAGGGCGCTGTAGGAACGGAGCACGAAGGTGTTTGGCAGACAGGGCGGGAGCTGGAGTTAAGTCATTCACGGGAGACGGGGAAAATCACCGAGTTCATGGTTTTGGCCCTTGCCTCCCTACACTAGTACAAAACATCTCACAGTGCCTCAAGCCTCTCCTTCCCAAAACTGCCCCGTATCCTGCTGTGTTAAATACTGAACGTGGTCCGGGCTTCCCATGGGAAGCGCTGGCACAGGGTGATCTGTGCAGCAAATCTCTGGCATCTCTGGGGGTTGCACTTCGCTGTGGTTTAGCTTTTCAGACGGCGAGTCCAACCTGCCTGTTTGGTGCGAGGGATGCTAAACCGAGCCTGTCAGACGTGACCACAGGATGTGTTCGTTCCCAGAATTAATGACACGAGAAACTCGAGGAGCCTGCGTGTTTTCTGGAAGACCTTTGTTCTCGAGTGGCTCGTGACCCAGACAGCACTTTCTGTGCAGTGTTTAAGTAGCTTAATGATATATAATGGGAGACGTTGTGAGATGCCTGGAGCTGGCTGTTTCTAGCAGCCTTCCATGAAAATTAATACATGCACTTAAGAAATGCTGGCTTTTTGCAGCCGTTCTCTTTAGCCCAAGCTGTAAGTTTACCAAAAAAGAGACTAATTTTAATGATGGGGCCCATCTCTGCACTGATTTACAGCCTGTCACGTTGGCTGCAGGGGAGGAACAGCTGATCTAGTGATTTCTTGCATTAAATTACCGCATTCCTAGAAGATAGATATTGATGCGATAATTATTGAACAGGATATCAAAGTCTGTTTGCTGTCTGATTTCTCCGGAGCAGCAATAAATCAAGGAAGACGCATTAAAATTCTCCATTGGAAACAAAACTTCAGCTTTAATCAAATGTCAGATGCGGGCTGGCTGGTAACTGTGATTTGGTGTTAACTGCTGAGCTGCTCCTGCGGAGTACTGAACAAACGACTCTGGAGTGGAAAGGAGCCTCTCATTGTAATCCCTCTAAATAATAAGTAATTGCTGCAATATTTTACCTGGTTGCAGTCGTTTGAATTCCTGCTGCTGTGCTGCAGGGTCACCCCCAGTGAGAGGTGGGGAGACCAGGCAGCCTGGGGTGGGTTGGAGCTGCTGGTGTGGCAGTTAACGTGGGGGGAGGCCTGTGGAGCACCACAAGATCAACCTGGGGCAATGAGGCCTTGGACAACCCCTCGAGCAACGCTGCAAAGTCATGGGAAGCTTTAAAATGAGGTCCTGGAGGCAGGATGGTGTTTGGTTTAGGATTAACGGACAAATTTTTGCTTTGTGTGCATGGCCATGGTAGAAACCAGCCTTGGGGAGCCCACGTTTGCTGTGCCCCTTTCTGTGAGTGTATGCAGCAGCACGTGCTGTACGTGGAGGATTGAGATGTACCCTATTCATAACAGCACCAGATCAGAAAACCTTTGGAAACACGTAATTTTTATGTTTCATCACGTCTCCTTTCCAGCTGTGCTGCTCGTTCAGTACCTGCTTCTAGAGACCAGCAACCCTGATCTTCTCCTGCTCCTCCTTTCAGAAATCCTGTGGTCAAGAACATCACCTTCTGCAGATGTAGTGGAGTTTGCTGCTGCAGTGTACGATTAAACCACCTTTCATAGATAATCTTACAAAATGGACTTTGAAAATCACACAAATTAAGGTTGCGCTGACCGTGTTCAATCAGTTACGTCACCCTCAGGGTGAAGAACTTCTTCCTTACATCTAATCTCAGTCTCTCCTCTTCCAGTTTGAAGCCGTCACCCCTTGTCCTATCACTACAAGCCCTCGTAAAAAAAGTCCCTCCCCAGCTTTCTTGTAGACCACTTTAGATACTGGGAAGCTGCAATAAGGTCTTCCTGGAGCCTTCTCTTCTCCAGGCTGAACACCCCCAGTGCTCTCAGCCTGGCCCTTGGATCATCTTGGTGGCCTCCTCTGGCCCTGTTCCATCAGGTCCATGTCCTTCTTGTGCTGGGGCCTCCAGAGCTGGATGCAGTGTTCCAGATGTGGTCTCACAAGAGTAGAGTAACTCTCCATGGTTAATGGTTAAGTGATAAAATCCAGACAACCTTGGGTTTGCAGAATGGCTCTCTGATGCTGGGCCAGCTCTGGGCTCTGGCAGCCTGGTCTCTGACGGGCAGTGTCACCTCTCTCCAGGCAGAGCCTTTGTCACAGGTACCTTGCAGGGACTCCTCAGGGGGTTGTTGTCCTCTGAGAGCGTGAGCCATAACCTGGGGATGTGCTGAGATTCGGCCTTCACCCTTGTCCACTTACTGTGAGCAAAGCTGCTGCGTTCTCATCGCACGCCCTGGGGATGGAAAAACTCAGAGGGTTTTTTTTTCCGTCTGGTGAAAGCGCTGTCTGCACAGCGAAGATCTGATTGCACAGTTAGCGTGGGTCTGTGGCTGGACTCAGTCTGATCTGATTTTCCTTGATAAATGTTGTTTTGTTTTAACTCGCTGTCTCTCCACAGACCGGGTGATGATAATTTCTGGTTCATTTGAGCTGCTCAGATGGAAGTGTGAGAGCTGCGGGGAGGGGATGCAGCTCACGGGCAGAGTTACAGCTGCAGGAAAGAGCCTAAACGTGATGGAAAGTTCCAAGGAGCAGTCCTGGGGGCCAAACCACTTTGAAACCAGAAATTTCTATTTAAAAATAAGTCAAATATTCTCAAACTGAGTGGTCAGGCATTGGAGCAGGCTGCCCGGGGAAGTGGTGGAGCCACCATCCCTGGAGCTGTTCAGAAATGTGTAGACATGGTCTAGTGGTCATGGTAGTGTTGGGTTGACGGTTGGACAGCTGATCATTGAGGTCTTTTCCAACCTTAATGATTCTATGAATGTATCTGACATAGATATACTGAAACATAGCAAGAGATGTTCAGAAATGCTAATTCTGTTTTGGAAACCAGAAGTGTACCAGTTCTTGACTGTGGTAGGTTTCTAACCACACTCTGGTAGCTGTTGCTGGAGCTGTCCTTATTCAGCTCAGACCTTTGGCCTTAGAAGCAGAATCAGCAGAACAGTCTCTGGAGGAAGTGTGGAGCACGTCCCCATCAGCTCTGAGCGAGGAGGTCTGTGACCATCACACTCTAACAACAGGATTTTCCTTCCAGGACAAGGTTCTGCGGATGCTGTATGTGTGGGCGCTCTGCAGAGACCAGGATGAGCTCAACCCGTACGCTGCCTGGAGGTTACTGGACATTTCCTCATCGAGCACCGAGCAGGTCCTCTGAGAAGAACAACATCCAAGGGCTTCCTGTACCTCTCTTGAAGCAACGCCATCTCTGAACTTGCACCAGTCAGCGGTGTGATGGACCGTGGGGGATGGAGGCTGGACTTGGTCCTTTCGGAAGCACAGGCTGTTGGGTGTGTCCTCGTTATCCCAATCCCTGTAACGACCCGGGCGAGCCTGGCGTCCGCCTTACGCTTTGCTGTCTAATATCACACTGTAAGGGGGCTTGGGAGGTTTCAACGTGAATGGTCTGAGACACGAGCGGCTGCTGTTGGCTCCTTTGTTCATTGTGCCTGAAGGAGGCTGGACTGGGTCCTGCACGTCCCAGAGGTGGGTGTTGGAGGGTGAGATGTGACAGGTCCAGTTCCCGTTTGCCATCATCCTCTGGTTGGCTTCAAAGCATCCCTGGAGAGATCTCAGAGGTGCTTTTAAGGTGTGTTGCTCTTGGCCTACATCCATCTCTTGTACAAAGTCGCACCACTAAGCCTTCCGTTGCTGCCGTGTCTTGCACTTTACCAAACCAAATACAATCAGGACTTTGCATGTGACTCTTTGTTGGCGGGGAGCGGAGGCAGGGAGGAGGCGTTGGCATCGTCAGGCAGGTTCTGGAGGCTGGTTGCAGGGGTGGAGTTTGGTGCTGGTGATAATATTTATATATCCACAGCTTTGGAGGGAGGAGGTGAGTGTCCTGTTTGTTGTGTCAGCTGGTACCAGTGAAGAACACCCAACTGTATTTATCTGTTGGGTTCTTCTGAGGACATGGGCTGGAACTGGCTACGAGGGAGCAGGCAGAGGCTGGAGCAGCGGTCAGGAGTAAGGATGGACAGATGAGTAGCGAATGAGAATGTAAAATGCACTAACAAGTAGAAGATCACGTTTGTAGCTCAGGTATTACATGAGAAGAGGGTGCAGTTCATAAACCTACTGCTTGGAGCATGTTCTGAGCCTGGCTCCCTTCTCCAGGTGGACTTGAGCTTCAGGGGGTGGCCCAGGGGTCCCAGGTAGTATTGGAAGACCTCAGAAGTGAGCTCCTGGCATGACATGGACTCGAGGCTTTGGGGAGCTGTGATGTGGGTCGATTCATCAGCTGCCTCCTCTTCATGGGTGGTGAGGTTGGGGTGGGGGGAGAAAATTGATGGTGGAATAGGAAATCCAGGGGCTGCTGTGTGCAAAGCAGGGGGTGCAGGACAGCGCTTCCTCAACGATGTGATTAAAGAGAATAATTCCAGCTCTCCCTTCTCTTCTGAGTGTCTGGATCAGTTCCTTTGAATGTCAATGAGATTCTCTCTCAGCCTTTGGGTGGGACCTTTAACTCGAGCAGCTTTCCTCGAGTGAGGGGTGATGAGTGCAGCAAATTCAATAGCAGAGTGTTCCCGGTCCTCTCAGAAGATGCCAGAGCTGCTGTCCTGGGTATTTCTGCTCTTGGGGCAGGCTGTGGGTGGGACACGGACCCTCCTGCCTCCCTCATCGCACAGTTTTTTTTTCCCAGTGAAATAATTTCAGGTTTTTACTCAAATAACTTTAGTACCTGGACTGAAGATCTGAACAGAATGAATTCCACAAGCAGATGTCGGCTCTGAAATGGGGACCACACGTTTCTGGTGCCTTCAGAACTAGTGGGTGAGTGTTTGATGTGGGCCTCGTTCAGCAGAGGTTTCTCTGGGACAGGTCCCACCTCACAGCTCTGCACTGTGTGTGCAGAAACTCATCCTTTCCGTGAACATTTGCACCACTGTGTGGACAGTGAACGTCCTTGAGGTGCTTCTTGAACTTCCTCAGGGATGGGGAAAGTCTCATTGCCAAGACCCTGCAGAATTTGAGTCAATGTCCCAAAATAAAGCCTGGTCACCTCCTGCCCTGCTCCCTCAGGAGCTGGGTGGAGGCAGTGGCTGACCAGGGTCTCCAGCAGCCTGGATCTGTGTCTGCAACCTGCTGCCCAAGTCTTTTGGGCTGTTTCTATGAAGCAGGTTCAAAATCTCTTTTACTCTGTGTGCGTTTCACTTTTTTATATTGATGTTGAGGGGAAAAAAAAGGTCTGAATGAAGACTGTAGAAGTCATTGGTCCGCCCATGGCAGCTGCAGTGACCCAGCCCTGGTGGGCCAGCAGCAGCTTGTGGTGGTTGACTTAACTTGTGAGCACTGGGTCACAGTTTGCATGGACAGTCAGCCCTGCTCGTCCCCAGCGAGCAGAGCTGGTGCTGCCCCAGCTTCACTGCTGGTGTGGAAACCCCTTCCCTGCACAGCGAGTTGTCTTGGCTGCTCTCTGGGGTCTTCTGAGAGGTACGTGGGATGTTTCCTTCAGCTGCTGTCCTGCTCGCTGCTCATGAGCAGCTTTTCTCTGGAGGTGCAGTGCCATGGAGGCCGTTACTGAAATGAAATGAGATTGACCAGGCTGCCCAGAGAGGTTGTGGAGTCTTCTCTGGAGATACTCAAACCCCACCTGGACACGATCCTGGGCCCCCTGCTCTGGGTGAGCTGCTGGAGGGGGGTTGGATGGGATGATCTCCAGAGGTCCTTTCCAACCCCCACCATGCTGGGCTTCTGTGGGACCATTTCCACTTTGCCCTGGCACATCCCTGACCCCCAAACCCCAACTGCTCCTCCCTGAAGGGACGGTGGAGCGACTTCACTTCCATCTCAGCGGGAAGCGTCACTTCATTATATTTTTGCTCTTGGGATAATTAATTATCCGGGGATTTTATTTTTCCTGAAGTAATTACAAGGCGCAGTCTCCTGGGAGATGGAAAGGCGATGCTCAGCCTGCACACGGCAGGAGGAGGATTTTAAATTATTTTTAAATACTTCTCCCAAGCGAGCAGATTTACGGTGGGCTGTAAATGTTTTGTAACCCTGAGTTATAGTAGCACCGCACAGGCCGGGGCTCGCTGGCAGCCACCACAGCGGCACTGCCGTGGAGGAGCCGGCGCGTGGCGAGATCTTAGTGGTGCTTATAAATGGCTCTAAAAAAGAGAATGAGTCAAACTCGTAGAGGGAGAGCACCCAGATGGGGAGATCTGTGCCCATGGGGGCTTGGCCTCTCCAGCCTGTTCCACTGGGGGTTAAATAGCCAGCACCTCAATGTCCTCCTTGGAGTGAGGAGCTCAAGACTTGGGCTCTAGATTCTTCCTCAGCTTTGTTGCCCTTCTACACTCCAACCCTTCAATGTCCTTCTTGGAGTGAGGGGCCAAAACTGACCCCAGGATTTGAGATGTGGCCTCCCCAGTGCCCAGCATGAGTCTTCCCCGTGGACTGGTACAAGCCAGGATGCTGGTGGCCTTCTTGGCCACCTGGACCATGCTGGCTCCTATTCGGTTGTCTGCTACCAACACCGCCAGGTCTTTTTCTGCTGGGCAGCTCCCAGCCCCTGAGCCTGTGAAGGCTGCGCTGAGCTGACACTTCACATGCTCTTCAGCCCCAGGAGCCCTGGATGAGGATTGATGGAAGTGTGGAGAGATGTGGGAGTGGCAGAGGGGACTGGCCATGTGGGTGAACGTGCGGGTGCTGCACTGTCCAGCTCTGCAGCCGTGTCTGTGAAGACATGGGGAGCGAGGGTGTTTGTGGGATGTGGAGGTGTGGGCAGGGTATGAAGATGAGTGTGGGTGAAGGTCATTGATTAGGGCATCCCTGAGCACCAAAGGTTCCTCTGCCCATTCAATAGGAGCTAGAGGGTCGTGGTGAGACCTGCACTGGTGCCCTCATGCTGGGGAGAACTTGAGGAAGAACCTCAAGCACTGGTTCTGCACTTGGCTTCCAATTATCTCCTGTATTCTTTTGCGCAGAGGTGTTTTGAAAACTTTGCTGCTTGATAAAGAGATTTTTGGGATCATTGCGACAACACCGTCAATCTCGAAGTCAATACCGCGTTACCCGCTTTAATAATTTTACCACCACGTTGATTCTATATATTGGAAAAGAGATTTATGGCTTTTCCTGCGTTACCTCCTGCAGAGACGCTGCCATTGCTGCTGCTTCTTGCCACAAGACTCTTCCCTCAGCCCCAAATGTTCTTGTCCCTCCTCTCCAGCCCCATTTCATGGGTCTCTTCGCACTCTGACTTGTGCAGAGTTTTGGATAATTGCTGTTTCTTGGCTCTGCTCTGCAAACTGGTTTGATGGCTCGCCGTGGTGTCCTCTGCCAAGCGTGCGTGTTTGCAAAGCCTGGTTTAATTCCCCTTTAGATGTTAAACACTGTTTGTTGTGTGGCCGGTTCCTCGGTCAGGGTGGAAATGTGCAGCTCACTTGATGGGCGCGTTTCAACCCAGGGCTGTGTCGGTAGCTGCTGAAAGTGCTGGTCCCCAGCTGCAGTTCTGTGTTGGTGGGGAGTGGAGGTGATGGAGTCCTGGGAGAGGGATTGAGCCGTGAACCTCTTGTGCCAGCACATCGGTCATGGTGGTAACAGCTGCTCCTCAACCCTCCTCCTTGGTGAGAGTGTCCTGAACCCTGATCATCCTGGCCATTGTGCTGGAAAGGCCAAGGGGAGCAGGTCCTTGTCACGAAAGGTGTCACATCTCCTGATGGCCACAGCCAGAGCCTCACTAGGGCTTTGCATGGCTTCCTGAGATGGACCATATTGGCATGGAATGGAGCTTCTAGGTGGTCTTGGCTCCCTGGAGTGGTTGCAGCTCATGGTGGTGGCATGCTGGAGCCTGCTTTTGTGGTCTTGTCTAGCCCAAGGCAAAATGGTTGTGGTCACTAGAAACATAGACTGGTTTGGGTTGGAAGGAACCTTTCAAGCTCATCCAGTCCAACCTCCCTGCAGGGAGCAGGGACATCTGCAACTAGAGCAGGTTGCTCAGAGCCCCGGCCAACCTCACCTGCAATGGTTCCAGGGGTGGGGCAGTGACCACCTCTCTGGGCAACCCGGGCCAGGCTCTCGCCAGCTTAGTGAGAAGGGTGTGAAGAATCTCTTCCTTTTCTTTAGTCTAAATTTCCCTCTTTCAGTTTGAAGCCATCACCCCTTGTCCTGTCACTACATGTCCTTGTAAAAAGTCCCTCCCCATCTTTCCTGTAGGCCACCTTTCAGTACTGGCAGGTGGCTCTAAGGTCTAAGGAAAAAATGATTATTGTCCTCAAACCACTGGTGTCCTCGAGCCACTGGTGCCAGGCTGGGGGGTCTGCACCATCCTGGCGCCATGCACCAGGGCATTGGAGGAAGGCAGGTCTTCTCCCCACAGCAGACCCTGGCAGCTGGATGGGGCTATGCAAGGCTTGAGGAGCCAGGCTGTCCCTCCTCCATGCCCAGAGCAGTCCACCCCATCCCCTCACACTGGCACGCACAGGTCCTCCTGTCCGTCTTCTGCTTCCCAGTTTGGGCTTTCCCTCCCAAAGTCCTCCCCAGCCTGTTATTCTTTCTGCGCTGCCCTCCAGCACCACCATCCTCAGCACCAGCGGCAAACCTGCCTGTGGGTTTCCAGCGAGGACAGGGCAGATACACTCAGACGTCCCACAGGTCACTGGTCCAAGCTTGGCAGCTCTTGCCCTGGGCAGACCCTGCTCCCCTGTCCCCCAGCCCCCTCAAAGCCCCCCCCAGCACCTCCAGCCACCTCTTCCCCCATCCCACGGCATGGGATGGAGCTGACGTGCGGTTCCCTGGCAGGGAACTGGGTGAGAACACGTCTCCCAGCATCTTACAGTGCGGAGCACGTCCAGGTAATTGGGAAGGGGCTCAGCGGAGCAGAACTGAGCCCCAGATCCAGCCGGCTCAGCCCATGGGGCTGTAATTCCCGCTGCCCTGATGTGACACCTGGCTAATAGAGACACGTGTTAAATAACCCCAGCTCCCGAGGGCTGCCAGGAGCCAGAAGAGGCTCGGGGCTGGTGCGTGACAAGGACAGCGATGTCCCCAGACACCAGAGTTGGATCATTCACCCCTGTTCACTCAAATATCCTTGCGGGCTGGACAACGCTACATCTCACGTGCTTCTGGGGACACGCTGACCCTGCTGCCAGGAGCTGTGTCCCACTGCCGAGCATCTTCTGCCAGGTGCTTCTTCTTGGTGGAGGAAAGGAGAAGGACTTGCCCTTTGCAACGCCAACAGCTCCAAAGAAATGCCAAGTTCAGCTCACTGTGCTGCAGGGACGAGTCTGGCCCTCATTGCCAGACGCTGGGGGTCGAGGGGTGATGGTTTGAAACTAAAAGCAGGAGATTTAGACTCCTGCTCAGAAACACCGTTGGCCTCTCTGATGAGGCCTTTTGCTCCGCAGTGTTGCTGGTGGCCGCTGTCTAATGAGACAGCTCAGGCAGATTGATCCGTGGGACTGGTTGAAGCAATTGATTTGCTCATTAGGAGACAGCTGAGGTGGAAGCAGAATGCTCCTTGCAGTAATTTTTCCTCTGCTGTTCTCCCCAAAGTCAGCTCGCCCTCCTGGCTGCGCCTGTGCAGAGGGGTGTGAGCCCCACCACCACCACAGCCCTGTGCTGGAGAGGAGACCATGGCTGCAAGGTCTCACCGGGGAGCCCAGCTGGCACCAAACCCCCTGTTCCCTTGGCAGGGGTGTGCCAGGATGCAACCCCAACCCCTCCCTGGGCTGTCCCACCATATGGATAGGCTTGGAAAGGGCTTCTCCTCCTCAGGGCTGTGTTGGAGAGAGTTGTTGCCATGGCTGGAGACCCAGATGGGGGGATTCGGCAGCCCCTCATCCCCCTCCACTGCCCATCTCCTGTCTTGTGCTTCTGCTTGGCTTGTGGGCCTCATAACTAGGTCCAGGGTTGTGGTAGGCACTAAGGGCATGCAAGGTTTAGATGGCAACGTTAAAGCTTGTGATGTTTGTCCCAGGCAGCTCCGTGGCTTTGCTTGCCGTCGAACCCTGGCCAGAGGCGTGCGGGGCAGGTCAACAGGGCAGGTCTGGAGGAGCAGGCTTGGTGTCCTTCCCAGCTTGGCCAGAGCACAGAGCCCTGGCCACTCTTCCCCTCTCCTCCCTGATGTGGTCTCCCTGTTGCTGTCTCTGAGCATGGTGAGAGCTGCTCTGAAGTCCTGCCTCCAAACAGGGCACGAGCTTTGTGTCCGTTCCCAGGCAGAAGACTCTCACATGCTTGGGGAGCTGCTGTCACTATTGATCCAGCCATAAGCTGGCCCTGGAAGGTTGAACTTGATTTATTTCTGATTCTTCTCAGGTTAATCCAGAGACCCTCTGGTAGAAATGAGGTGGGAAGGTGGTGACAGACATCCAAAGCACCTCAGCTCCCTGGTGCTCAGCAGGCTGTGGTGGGCTCGTTCCTCCAGCATGGTGTTAATGCTTGGAGAACACAGCGAGGACCGAGCTGACACCAATGGCCTCCTCCTCTGCATCCCCTGCGCTCTTGGGCTGTCACTGCACGACTCCCCTGAGATGAATGGAATCACTTTAGCTCATCTTGGTGGTGTCAGAGTGATAAATACATCCCTTGGTGGCCTCTTGGCAAATCTGACCCTGTGAGGTGTGCTCGAGGAGCTGGCAGGATGGGGAGGAGGGTGTTGGGTTCATCAGGAAGCTCCCAATGTTTGGAGTAGCTGGTGCTGGTGAAGCTCAGCTTTGTGAGGGCCATACTCAGAGATAAGCCAGGCTCAAGAGGTGAGGTCAGCCAGGGATGTGGTTCCCACCCAGGGGGATGCAGTGGCGTGGGGAGCTGGAGGAGCTGTACAGACCCAGCAAAGCCTTGTGGTTGCTTTGGCCATGGGATGCCCTTTCTGCCTGGCAGTGGGCTGCCAGAAATCAGGCCAACATTCAGGGACTTGGGGGTCTGGCCCCAAAGTTCCAGCATGAGATTTGGTGAATGTGATCAGACTTTCAGATGCTGGGTGTTTCCATCCGCCTCCAGAAGTCCTCGCTAGCGGGCGTCAGCCTCAGGACAGCCACGGCCTTCTGTTCTTGATGGCTTTCTCTGTGGAGAAGATAAGAGCTTCAAGATGAAAACTTCCTTAAGAAATCAGTTCAATGTTTCTTTTTTGATGCCTGGAAAAATCAAACCCAAATTGGTTACTCACGAGCCATTCCCACGAGATTTTGCTCCTTGGCCCTGGGCGATGAGGTTCTGCTATGAATATTCATAGCTCATCCTGTTCTTCCTGCTGGTGTAACTCTGTGGTTACCATTATAAATAAAGCTCTTTGCTGGAGGCACTGGCTTGTGCAGGACCCAGGCGTGCCCTGGGTGGCTCTGGAGTCGTGCTGGCTGGACGCTGGCTCACATCTCCAGACCACACCAGGGATGGTCCTTCCCGGTGGGATGGGTGTGAACACCTCGGCTCCAGTCTTGCTCGTGAGAATGATAAATCCCAAAGAAAACAGAATGACTGCTTCAGCGAGGAGACTTTTCTCAGTCCTTGACCCCTCCCTCTGGCTCTCAGATCTGCTGGTGTTGACTCATTTCCAGCTCTACCCTGAACCTGACACACAGCACCGCAGGGTTCTCCTGGGGAGCTCTTGGCCACATGCTGCTCGATGGGACAGTCAGCCACGAGCTCCTCAGACAACTCCTCTGGCTTTCCTTGTGCATCACCCAAAACTGAAAAATATTTCCCTTGGTCATCTCCAGACTCTAATCTTTCTTCATTTATCTTTGCCAGCTAATTCCGAGCCTGCCCGCGGTGGCTCCTGTGCTGTGTCCACATCAGACACAGTCATGATTCATGGTAATAGCTCCTAAATACTCATTTAAGCCAGTTAAGTGACCATGACTGTAATAAACAACCTCTCGTGCTGTTTCTGTGCTGGCTTGCTGCAGATCCAGCCACGCCTTGAGCCTTGCAAGGTGCTACCACCACCCCGATGTGTGGGAGCCTTTGATGGGCTGGCTGCCATGGGAGCTGGGGTTGCCTTGACTCTGTCCATCCTGGGCTCAGCCTGTTCCTCGCTGGGCTCCTGGCTGTACGGGTGAGATTCCAAGCCCTGCTCCACCCTAGGACAGTGGAGTACATGAGCCTTCCCCTGGGATGAGAGGTCCTTTCCACCAGCTCCTCAGCCTGTCCCACACCAGAAGATGATGTTGCTACAGCACAAGTGAAGCAGGGACAGGCAGCAACCTCAAACCTTTCCGGTCTGGCTCCTGTTCTCTTCTCCCTTCTTGGCATTGCCACCACTTCCAGATCTTCTCCCCATGGTCATAATCAACCTTTTCCAACTTCTACACATGACAGGACTCACTTTGTCTCTCCAAGAGGAAGAGGCTTAGCAGTGGAGCCTCTCTGCAGCCACATCAAACCCCAGCCCTTTGGGCTTGTCCTTTGCCTTTTCAAGGAGGAAGATGGAGGAAGAGGATCCGTTGCTGAAGACAGGTAAGAGGCATTTCTATGCTGCCAAGGCTCATTCGAGGGCTGAGTAGGGCTCTGCCTCTCCTCTTTGCTCTGAGATGCTCTTCAAACCACCATCCCAATGGTTTCTCCAAGCAGTGTTTGGTGGCAGGTAGCTCATGGAAACCTCTCCTCACATGCTGCTCTACAGCTCCTCTGCAAAGGCTGCTGTGGCAGCTGGTCCAGCTTTACTCCATTACCCCAGAGATTTCTTTTTTCCTCCTGAACATCTCTGGAGGTAATAAGTTCTTGGCCTTTGCAATGAATCTCAGTGCTCGGGACAGATTTATACCATTTGACCTTTTGTATTTTCCTCAGCCCTTTGTTTTCAGCAGCCGTCTGACATCCAGCTGCACCTTTGGTGGGTTTCCAGCCTTCACACCATATATTAAGGTAGAAATCACATTAGAGATGAACAGTCACAGTTCGCCCTGTAAATTACAGATTTTCCATGACCAAATCAATTGAGGATGGTGGCGGTGGCTGCCCTTTGCTGGAACATGGCTGGGTTTCCGTCTAGGTATTTCCACTGGCTGAGATGTTGTGCCAAGTTTCATGACTCATGAGGGTCAGTGCAGCTCCAGTGACTGGGGGCCTGCCCAGTGGTGTGATCTCTCCTGGTGAAGCCCAGCCTGCTCTTCTTTTGGATGTTTTACCTTTGTTTTGCTTCAAGGAATATGTCGGAGAAGACCTTATGTCCCTGACAAGAGCCCAGCGGTCCCTGCTTTTACTGTTTCATTTTACTGTTTGATGTCATGGTTCTTCTTGCTGTTGACTGGATGCTTGGTGGGGGCTGAGGAGCTGTTGCCATCACTGATCTCATCGTTTCCCAAATACTGACTTTACTTTCTCATGAGGCTTCCCCCAAACCCATTGTTTGTTGTTTGCCTTGGGGTCAGTGTGATGTTCCAGCTCCTTCAGTCCTCTGCAGCCACAAGCCCTTGTCTTGGGATGTGTCACCTTGGGACACTTGTGGGTCCCTTCCCACTTGAGATGTTCTGTGTTTCTGTGACGGTGTGGGGCCGCCACCCTGCAGCCAGGAGCAGCGTGGTGGGGCAGTGACCCTTAGGGCCATGGCTTAGTGTCTTCTGGGAAATCTCTTTTTCACAGAAGGCTTCTGCAAGTACCAAAGTCATCCCTGAGCCTTGTAAAGACAAAGTGGCTTTGGGACATCTAGTCTGTTAGAAGAACCTTGAGTGCCTGTTGGATGTGGCTTGGAGGCTGTATCTGGGGTGCTGGTGGGGGCCTGTGTGTCAGTGCTGGGTCCTGTGAGCACCTCAGAGCTTGCAGGGGGTCTGTGTGGGCCAGCTGACATCCAGAGAGGGCAAGTCAAGCCAGAAATAGCAGCACCAGCAGCAACGTGGCTTCTGCCAAGGGGGAAATTGCCTTGAGAGCCATGCTGGAGACATGCATGAAGCTGCAGAGCTGGCAGGGACTGCTGGAGCCTGGTGGGAATGGAGCCCGGTGGGGACCTGCCAGCTGAGCCTGAGGAAAGCCAGGCTTGAGCTGCTTCAGGAAGAGCATCCAGGCTCCTGGGGGGAAAGCAAGGCCCTTGTCAGTCATGACGACTATTGAAGTATGTGGTGATGGTTGAGCAGACCCAGAGCTGGGTGTCGCTTGGAGGAGCTGAGTCAGTGGCTGCTGGCTCGGCTGGCAGGATGCCCGGGTCTCATCCCGGCTTTGTCTGAAGCTACAAAGCCTCCTGGGGTTTTCTCTTCCTCTCTTTCTGCCTAGCAGACTATGAGGGCTCAGCCCAACTCCCAGATGTTGGACCAGGGTATCTGAGACATCCCTGTGAGGGGGGTGGTTATGACAGCGGCCAGCTGCAGGTCCATGACTTGTTGGATGGGCACTTGAAGGCTTGAGGGAACGTCCCAGGGCACCAAACAGTTTTTGTGAACACATCTGGGGTCTTCATCCCTTTCCCAAGTGCTGCAAATGGAAGGGAAGCTGGTGGAAGGGCTGTTGTAGGGCTTGATCCAGCATAGTTAGTCCTGGGTGTGGGCTGGTGCTCTCAAGCACATGAGGACAGGAACCTGAGCAGCCACATCACTGGTCCCTGCTCAGAAATGGTCCTTGCTCCTGGAGGAGCTCATGAAGTGACTGTCCTGCCTGGGATCAACCATCTCCTAATGGATACAGCTCCTGTGTCACCCAGTTCTTCCCCTGCCTGTGCAGCACCAGGACCATGGGCTCCATTCCTGGTACCTATCTTGACACGGGTGACTCCAGTGCATGCCATGGTCAGGAAGAGGAGGCATGGATGAGGAAGACTATGCTCAGCTCTGCAGCTCTTGCTGGTTGTGCAGAACGATGCCTGCACCCCACCAAAGAGCCGTTGCTGTGCAAGGTCCACCAGGACCTGGAGAACAAGGCTTCCCAGCAGTCAACCAAGCAGAGAGTTCCTGCAGAGCACAGCTTTGAAGTTGCCTGGTGAGAGAGGAGACACCAAGGCCTCTCTCTGAGGGGAACTGATGAAGTGACTCTTGATTGTTTTAAGTCAGAAATAGTGCCTGGAACCTAGCTGGAATTTGACGAGTTTGAGTGAGATCCAAGTGGTTTTCCAGCCCAGAATATCAGATTTATCTGATGACACCACACTGCAGCTCACGGCCGCTGCACAGGAACATTGCAGAAACACTGGTGCCTCTCCCCGGTGATGTATGAATCAATTGATTGCACATTGCATCTCAAGGGCTTGGTTTCCTTCATGGAGGAACAACAAATGAGGAAGCATCTGGAGTGTTTGTGGGCCTCCAGGAGCCAAGCCAAGTCCTTGTGGCTTGGAGATGTGACCCCTTGTGCTGACTGAAGTGGGACTGAGCTAAGAACGGTTGGGGTCTTCTTGTGTTCCCCAGCCAGGAGGCAGGTTGGTTATTGCTCACCATGGTGTCCTGGCTGTAAGAGCTGTTACACACTTGAGGTTCTTGCTAGACCATGCTGTGATGCAGTGGCGTGGGGATGTCTGAGAAGTTCCTCTCCCCTGGGGATAAAATGAGATCCGTTGTGAGCTGGAGGTCTCAAACATGACATTGGAGAGCTCTCCAACGTGACATTGTAGAGCTTTTCCTGAGCGAGCTGAGATATCTAAATTGGGATATTCAAAACTCAGCTGGGCAAAGCCCCGAGCAACTTAGTTTTAACTTCAATGATGCTCTGAGTCCAGTTCCAAGCTGGTGTGATGAAGCTCTCTCTGCTTTGAAGTTCAGCTGGCTGGTGGGCAGGGACCTCACAACGTCGCACCACTGCTGATGGTCCCGTTGCACCAGGAATTTGTCGCTGCACTGCAGCATCACAGCTCCATCACAGCTGTGCTTTCCTGGCTGTCCTACGAGGTGTCCTCTGCTGACCGTGGGCAGGAGCCTCAGCTCTGGGACAGCTTCTGGGGGAGCTCTGGTGAATGCGTTGAGAAAAAAGTAGAGGAATTGTTTCTACCTTTTCATTTCAGTGCTGAACTTTTCACATAATGAATTCTCGTGTGCACTATAAGAGACGAAATAACTCCAGGGCAAGTTCAGAGTGACTTTTCAGGCAGGTCAAGGTGACATCTGGGAGGCTATTTCACAAGGAAAATGTCCTTCGTAGCCCCAGAGTGGGACAGGGCTGGGAGCCCTGGGTTGCTCAGGGCCATGTTCCTGTAGGGTGGCACCATGTCCGTACGTGACACACAACCTGGCTCCTTAGAAGCATCTTCCAGCCCTGGATGCACTTTCAGATGACATTTAGACATTGCCCATTTAGATGCCTCCTGCCCTGGGCTGCATGGGCTTCACTTCTGCTAAAGCTTTGTCCATAATCATTCCATGCCTGGAGACCAAGAGACACCTGAGCCTCACCACCCCGATAAAACCAGGGGTCATTTGAGCAGGGAATCTTGACGTGTCAGGGCGGTCCCATATCGTCTGATGGACCTGTGTGGTGGGACAGGCTGGTCTGTGGTTGACAATCAGGTCTGTAAGATCCAAGGCCACTGGCAAAGAAGCAAACACAGCATTTGCTTCCACAGGAGAAAGGGAATGAAACGAGTCTCTCCAGCTGAAGGCCCCTAAGTGTAATTTCCGTTACTGGCAAAATAACGGCACAAATACTAAAATGCAAAATTTCCACAAATAGCAAGAGAAACAGAAGCTGGAGCCTCAGGCGGTTCAGGCCAACTGGAAACGTTTTGCCAGGAAGCCCAAATCCTTCAGTGGAACAGCTTTGGGGAACCTGTGGGTGAGGAAAATGCCACGGACGTGGGAAATTCAGCTCTGAGAAAGGCGTTTGGTGCTTCAGCTGCAGAACGTTTAGCTGAGAAAATATGAGACAGGAACCATTTGAAGTGTAAATTGGGTAGAGGATGGCAAAGGAAGGGAAAAGGTAATGGCTGGTGCTGGCTGGTGAGGTTCGGACTCTTTTCAGGCTGTGTCTGAAGTAATGGTATGTGGCCATGGCCAGATCCATCATGAGAGACTCTTCTGAGGGAGCTTTCCTTGGAGTGTCTGTCATCTGCTGGTATTTGTCGTGGTCTTTTGTGTTGTCCTTGAGCATCTCAGTGCACAGGTCAGGCATGAGTTTGTCCTGTGTCTCTACAGTGCCCAGTACCATGTGCTACCATCCATGTGTGCTCCATCCATGAGTGCTCCCATCCATGAGTGGTCCCATCCATGTGTGCTCCCATCCATGCATGTTTGCTTCACCAAGATGATGCAAACATACATAGCAGTACAAGACAAGTAACTTGGCTGCAGCCAGGAGAAGCTGCAAAGGTGGGAGCAAAGGGAGGACGCAAAGGCTGGTGTGAGGCCAGGCGGAAAGGGGAGAAGGAGCAAACATGATCCAGGCTGGATGTGCGAAGCAGCCGCTAAAAGGCTGTGAAACTCTGATTAGTCTTTGGCTTCGTTTCAGAGGAGCAGCATCTCCAGCTCTGTCCTGGCACCATCCTCAAGATCCCAGCTGGGAACTCCTGCTCCTCCCACCTCCCGTGTCCCAACCCAGGAAAGCTGTTGTAGGAATAGGGCGAGAGGGAGCAGCTGCCTTCCTGCCACCTTGCGTACTCCAAGTTTCAGGTCCCTCAGGAGTGGGCCAGCCCTCCATGCCTGTAACCACAAGGCCAGCTGATGCTGCTGACCTTCTTTGGATTCTCTAAGGACTTTTCCTGGGTTTGGCTCAGCAGGAACTTCAGGAATTGCTGCAGGAAGCTCTAAGTGTGGTTCTCCAGCCTGGCTCTGCAAATGAAGAGCAACCTTGATGAAGGTCTGGCAGTGGCAGTTGTCTTTGATGATGGGGTGGAGCAGTGTGCCAGCCCCACCATCCCAGGAGGAGCATCCCTGGCCTGCTCTAGCCTGAACTCAGGTGTCTGGGAAGCAGGGGTTCATCGGTCCTCTTGTGGGTATCTACAGCTGAGCTCATTGTATGTGACTCCTCCACCTTTGATGGAGGCCTCGCTGGTGGAGTCTAGCTGGCCAGCAAGAGGTGGCACACACTGACCAAGTTAACTAAGTCTCACTGGTAAAGCCCTTGCTCCCTACATGCCCTCACTGCTAGGTGAGGAAAGATGAGAGAATCCACCTCACATGCTCACCATTGGGCATTTGTGTGGCTCCACTCATGGTTCCCAGATGTGGGCTCATGAATCCTGTAGTCCCCCAGCTCTCTCTCGATGGGCTACCTTCCTTCTCTTCGTTTCACGTTGCATGGCACTAAGACATGCCCTGGCTGCACGTAATCGGGTGGGAAATGGACAATAGAAGAGTTGTCCCAGTTTCCGTTGACATTCCACAGGAGATGGATGTAACGGCAGAGACTGACCCAAGTGTGGGAGCACAGGGGCCAACGGCGCCGAGCCAGGGGCTGTAATGAACTCTGGACAGCTCGGAATTCAGCGTTGTCACTGACACTTAGCTCATTGATTTTTTCTTAGGAGAAATCTAGTTACGTTTCATGAGATCAAGCAGGCACCAAGCCTGGGAGAGTGTAATTTGATCAAGCTGAGCCTGTCCTGCTGTGCCTAAAGCTCTGTCTCCGGGAAGTGTGGCCGATGTTCTGCTTGGGAGGGAACCAGAGGGCTCGAGACCGACACGCTCTTTGGGGAGGATGCCTGGGGACATCATGATGCACCCAGAAATGTGTTAAACCATTTCAGAGCTACATCCTTCAAGTGGTGCGAGAGAAGTCCTTTCATTTGTTGCAGAAAGAGACTACCCATGCTAAGTGCTTGTCCACCATGGGTGGTTGGGAATGATCTGATGGCTGTTGGTGGCTACCTTTGGAAGAGCATATCTACATGTAACTGGTTGCTGTGGTCCAGAGGAGCTGCTGTCTTGTCGTATTACCTCAAAAGGAAGCTCTTGGCTTTTGGATCAAGGCCCTGGGTTGCTGGCCAGGGTGCAGCTGAAGAGAGTGGTGGTGGATTCACCTCGTGCTCAGCAGCGTTCCTCAGTGGAGCTGTTCAGCAGAAGGACAACAGCAGCACACAGGTGGGCCTTGGTGTTTTGTGGAGATGACGTCGTGCCTCTGGACAAATCAAGGGGTTACTGAGTCACTCTGGTCTAGCTAGTCCCATCCTCACCCTGTTCTGGCATCTCCATGGTAGCCTGTAGATGCTTCAGCTGGAAAAGGGCTTGAAGGAGCCTGACATCTTGGGTACCAAAAGCTCAGGTGGGCAGCTAGGATGTCCAGTCTTGCAGACGGGGATCCCTCATTGGGAAGACTTTAGAGCCAAATGCCAAGAGCCAAGGAAATGCCGAGCCACAGGACACTGCCTGGGCTTGCTCTGAACCCCCACCAGCAGATACAGTGGTTGTGGGTGGGTTTCCTTGTCCTTCTACCCGGTGCCAGACATTTTCTACAGCAGAGCAACCACTTCAGGGTGGTGTTTCGGAGCCCATGCTGGAGCAGGCCTGTGGTGGGACAGCAGCTGCTCTTTGTGCAGGTGGAGAGGTACCGAGCTCTCCTGCACCCTGATGGACACACTGCCCCAGCCTTGGCCTTCTGGCAGGGCAGGGAGCTCTGCCAGGAACGCCCGTGACATTATCCATGCTGACAGTTGTCCCCTGGCTGGGAGGACACTTCTGGTGGGGATGACAACACTTGTGACAACAAAAAGTGGCTTTGATGCAGGGGGAGCTCCCAACCTTGCTAGGGTCCTGCTTGGTGCCTTCTGCTGGGTGGGACAAAACCAAGGGGTGGCTGGGAGCGTTTCAGGAGAAGGAGCTGTCTCTGCATTGATCTCAAGGATGTTTTGTTCCAGGAGTGGCAGATCATGCTTGGTGGCTGAGCTCTGAAGGGTCCCTGGTGACTCTGTTGGCTGGCTGCTCTGCTGGCGGTGCCTCTCGGTTGCTGTTAGTCTGGTGGGGTGGGATTTGTTGGCTTTGCGTGCCGGATGGTGGCTGTACCTTAGTGGAAAATGACCTGCTTGTGACTTGCCCTGGGTGGAAGCACTGTCCAGACACCGTCCTGTGCTTGTACAACTGCTGCCAGGGACATGACCAGCTGTGGTGGTCCCAGCCCTTCATCTTCCCTCTTGCTCTTCGTTGACAGCGTGACCTGGCCTGCTCCCTGAGCAGCCTCCACAGGTCCCAGCACTGCTACAGCTCTGTGGTCATCCCCACCGTGGGACCCCGCCCTGCTTGCTTTCCTCATCCCCAGCAAAGTCACTGCAAGCCTGGAACAGCAGAAGTGCCGGGTGCTGCTGACTCCAGGGTCTCCATCCTGGGGCTGCCTCCTGCTTCCTCAGCCAGCTCCCAGCAACATCACAGAGTAATGCGGCCGGGAGGAGACTCTGGGGTCCCTCATCCATCCCCCTGCAGATGAACTTAACTATTTCTGAGGATGAAGACCCCAACACACACCTCCTTGACCTCCCAGCAGCACTGGGAGGAAGGGGTCCAGCTCCATCTCCCAGTGCATTCACTGGTCCATGATGGTGGCTCCCATCCCCAGGATGTGTTTAACGTAAGTGGAGTTGCCATGGGAATGGTGACTCACTGCTCTGCCAGCAGTCCGCTGCTAAAAAGCTGCTCGGTGCGGGGGTCTGACGTTCCTGTGGGCTGTCTCCAGTGTGGGAGGGTGCCTTTGGTCAGAGAATCAGAGAATCGTTTTGGCTGGAAGAGACTTTTAAGATCATCAAGCCCAACCATTAATACAGCACTGCCAAAGCACCACTAACCCATGTCCCTCCATGGCTTGGAAACCTCTCCAGGGATGGGGACTCCACCACTGCCCTGGGCAGCCTGGGCCAGGACAACCCTCTTGGTGAAGACATTTTTCCTACAGACGTCACCAGTGCTGTGGGACTCACCTGACTGCAGAGGCTTGGTTGCTCCCATCAGGGCTCCTGGGAGCAGAGGGCTTTTCATCTTTGTCTCCACCTGGTTGCCCCATGCTCTCTCCACTCTGTGCTGGGGGTTTCTCCAGCAGGACCTCAACTGCCCAGGCACCCTGCAAGGGCAGTGGAGGGACCAACACGAAGTTAGGGCCAGCCAGCAAAGTCGATCCTTTCCTGTAGCACCAGCTCAATGTGACTGTCACTCCTGGTGGTGCAAGATGCCTGGGGTGGTGGTAGGATGTCAGTGTGAGACCAGAGAGTAGAATGAGAGATGGCGAGGAACAAAGCATGGCCAAGTCAGTGTGGTAGGCAGGAGGTTGCCAATGTGACGTGTTCATTGCTGCCAGCAATTGCTACCACTTTGAATGGGCTGGGGAACATCAACGTGACTGCCAGTTCAGGTGTGGTAGATGTTTGGGTTAAAATGGAAGGAGAGACCTGCCACATCCCCTGGAAAAGAGACCAAAGCCACTGTGGAGGACACAGGCTTTAAACCTGGTACATCATGGGTACCTGTGAGAGCTCTGGGTGGTTCCTGCTGCTGGCGATGAGGTCAGGGCTCTGTGTCTACCAGGGAGGCTTTGCCCTCATCTGCCTCCTGTCTTCAGACTGATGTTTGAAGCTGGGTTGGTGACATCTCCCCTCTCTTTTGAGTCCCAACAGCCTGCAAAGGGGAAAGCGCTGAGGTCTTCTGCATGTGCCTTGCAGGGATTGCTCTGGCCACACTGACATGTCAGCTCAGCAAAGCTCAAGTTGGAAACAAAGTACAAGAGAAGACGACAAGTCTTCAAAGCAGCAGAGCGTTCCTCTACCTCCCCGAGGCAGATCTCAGCCACGGGAGCCGAAGGAATGACTCAGGAGCATTTTTCTTGCCCAGTGCCGCTCATCAGAGCCATGCTGGGCTTGGGTGGGTGCTGGGGAATCCATCCTGACATCTTGAGGGCCAGTCAGAGCACAGGTCCCACCACACCGCCCTTTTGCCCAGCAAGTAGAGAGTCTTCCCACCAGCCACCAGCCCTTATGTAGTCTGACACCTTTGGAGAATCCTTCCTCCAGCTCAACCTTTTGAAAGTGTGAACCTGTCCATTTCTTACAGCACATTGAGCAGTGCAAGAGGTTTGATGACCTTGAGCTTGGCTTTCACCCCAAGCAGCTGGGTGTCTACCAAATCAGACACCCACTGCATGGAGCACGGCCAGGACACGGTGGGTTTCTGCAGTGTGCTCACGTGGACGGAGCATCCTCTAAAATCTGTCATAGCGGGAGGTGGATGGGAACCAGCCCAAAGCAATGACCTTCAGTTGTTAATGAGCCCAAAGAGTCCAGCTCAGGCACCAGCAGTGCGTGCCTCGTGTTGGTGTGAAATGGTTGGGGTTGGCTGTGTCCATGTCCAACCTCCCAGCCCCAGCCCCTGTCCCTCCAGCTCCTCACCTGAATGCTTCCTTGGTGTCCTTCCTCCTCACCCCCCTATGATTCTGTCATAGAATCATTTTGGTTGAAAGAGACCTTTAAGATCATGAAGTCCAACCATAAACCCAGCACTGCCAGGTCATCACTAACCCATGTCCTTCAGCAACACATCTATACAAGACTACCTTCTTCCAACCCCCCTGCCATGGGCAGGGACACCAGATCAGGGTGCACAAAGACCTGTCCAACCCAGCCTTGAATGTTTCCAGGAATGGGGCATCCACAACTTCTCTAGACAAGCTGTTCCAGTGCCTCACCACCCTTGCAGTGAAGAATTTCTTCCTGAAGTCTAATCTAACTCTACCCTCTTTCAGCCTGAAATCTGCTCTCCAGGCCAGGGCTGAGTCTGTGGAGCTGATGCTACTTGACAGTCCTGAGCACGTGGGCACTCAGACTCACGTCTGGGGGGGCTTGGGGGGGTTGAGCATCCTGCATTTCTGTGGTAGTTACAAGTCAATGAGTGGTTGTGACCTGGTGGAGAGGGAAGCCCCAGAGGAGCAGCTCATTTCCATGCTAATGAGGCCTTTCAGACAGGGTGTTTCTCTGCTGCAGGAAGACGTGGCAGTGATGGATGACACCGCACTCCTCAACCTCTCTTCCCAGCTGCCTGCAGAGCAGCCTCGCCCTGGAGCGAGCATGGGATTGTCATCCCAGCCCTCCTTGGTGGCTGGACCAGGGACTCTCAGGGGACACAGACCACGGGGGATCCTTTTCCACCACCTGTGAGCCACTTGCCTTGCTCAAAAGGTGTCTATGGGGAGACTCTGCACCCTGATACCTTGAGGAACTGGGGGGCTCTGAGAGCTGCCCCCAGTGTGGTGTGGGAACATCCCTGGGCAGCAAGCACCAGCCTTTGGTGCTGCAGGGCTGCAAACAAGGCTCTTCAGTGCGGATGGTCTCCATCTGGGTGCAGCAGACACATTGAGAGCCCCATTGGGTTGTCACCCATCTCTGGGTGACATGGGATTATGGCATGTCCATGGCTCTGTGTGCCCAGGTGGCCAAGAAGACCACCCACATCCTGGCTTGTACCAGCACTAGTGTGGCCAGCAGGACCAGGGAGAGGATTGTCCCCACGGACTGAGCACTGGGGAGGCCACACCTCGAATCCTGGGGTCAGGTTTGGGCCCCTCACTCCAAGAAGGACATTGAGGGGCTGGAGCATGGCCAGAGAAGGGCAACGAAGCTGGGGAAGGGTCTAGAGCAGGAGTGTGGTGAGGAGCAGCTGAGGGAGCTGGGGGTGTTGAGCCTGGAGAAAAGGAGGCTCAGGGGAGACCTTCTGGCTCTCGACAACTCCCTGACAGGAGGTTGGAGCCAGGTGGGTGGGGCTCTTCTCCCAAGGAACAAGAGATAGGATAAGAGGAAATGGCCCCAAGTTGCGCCAGAGGTTGGACATGAGGAGAAATATCTTCCTCAAAAAGGGCTGTGCCAGGCTGGGCAGGGCAGTGGTGGAGTCCCCATCCCTGGAGGGGTTTCCAAGCCCTGGAGATGTGGTGCTGAGGGCCATGGGTTAGTGGTGCCCTGGCAGTGCTGGGGGAATGGTTGGACTTGATGATCTTAAAGGTCTCTTCCAACCTAATGATTCTACGATTCTATGACTCTGGGATGTGATTACCATAGTTCTCAAACAGTACATCGTTTGGTTTGTTTTTTCATAACCAGTTCTCTGGCAGGCCTCTGGCAGGGATCAGAACACTCCTATGAGCTTTTGCACTTTGCCTTTATTTTCCTTCTTCTCTCTTGCCTTTTTCCAGTAGACTGAATGTTTTCAGCCTCAGAAGAGCTTTTTCCTTTCCTGAAACCAAAGTAGATCACGAGTTTATTTTACCTTCCCATCTCCACGTGGCATCCCAGGGGATTAGTTCAGGTTTGGTTGGAAGATTTCCATGCGACTCTATTTTCCTTCTAGCTTTCATAGAGTAACTTCAGAGAGGCCATTAACTCGAGCACCAGATCTAACGAGAAGAATGGGTCTAATTTTGTAAGAATTATTCCATTTTTATTCAGTGTAATTGGCCCTGAACGTAGATATCTCTCCACCAATTCCAACTAATAAATCTGGTGAAGTCCTGCTGCTGCCACGCCTCTCCACATATTTTACAGGTACATTACACCCTCCTCTGATTTATCTCTTCCTATGTACCATCTGCTCACGATATCGGCCACAAGTCTCTGTGCTAGACGTGCTCATGGAAACCCACCTGGGCTGGTGAAAAGAGAAGACCCTGCTTACATCCAGGATGCTTCTCTTGATGCACTCTTTAATTCCTGTGGTGTTATTCCATTTGTCTTCACAGCCCTGCTCCAGAGAAGGCTTCAGGGAGACCTTATTGTGGTGTTCCAGCATCTGAAGGGGGCCTACAAGAAAGCTGGGGAGGGACTTTTTACAAGGGCTTGTGGTGATAGGACAAGGGGTGATGGGTTCAAAGTGGAAGAGGGGAAATTTAGATTGGAAATTAGGAGGAAATTCTTCCCTCTGAGGGTGGTGAGACACTGGCACAGGTTGCCCAGGGAAGCTGTGGGTGCTCCATCACTGGAGGTGTTCAAGACCAGGTTGGATGGGGCCTTGAACAACCTGGTCTAGAGGGAGGTGTCCCTGCCATGGCAGGGGGGTTGGAAGTAGAGGGTCTTTGAAGTCCCTTCCAACCCAAACCATTCTAGGATTCATTCTATGATTCTATGACTCTCCTTCAAGCTCTGCTTTTGTAGTTCTGATTCAGTACCTTCTACTGTCCCCCAAGACTCGTCTGGCTCAGCTTTCCATGGCAGCAGGTTGCTGCTTCTGCTTAAATCTGTAATTTCCCTCATCTTTTTTTCCCTCTTTTTTTTTCAATTTGGAGGTCTCTTGATCTGCTGTACAATGTTGCCTTGAGGGTGGGATTCTAAAAGTCATCTGAAATCAAGTATTTTATTTAAAATCTTCTGTCCTGTTATAAGCACTGTAAAATGTTCTCCTTTTTTTCCTGGGAGTGTGATGTTCTCATTTTCTGTAGCGAATAGCAGTAATAGCCAGCTTGTTTTTCATCACCTAATCTTCTACTAAGCATATTTCACGCCCCAATTTAGGGATTTGATTAGTTTTGACATTAATTAATTAGCAGATCTTGATAGAAAGTCTATCTCGTGACCCTCGGCGTTGTCCATTTTGCTGTACTTGCTTTCACCCAGAGACAAAACTCTCGTTTGAATCTTTTCCATTTAGCAGCTGCATTCTTGGAGACCTTGACTTGCAGCAGAGTTTCAGGTGGCATCTCCATGTGCTTGTGTTGGTTTCAGATGCTGCCTGTTTCTGGTGATGAATGATGGTCTCTTCTGAGTCTGTGGTTCATGTCAAGACTTACGCTGGTGAGTGCACCTGCACTGGAATAGGGTCCTACAGCCAGAGCTCTCCATCTGGTCTTTCAGAGACCACCAAATCTCTGTCAACAGCCCAATTTGTGGTACTGGGATGGTACTGGGGAGGCACATCCCAGCCCAGTCTGATAGGCCGGCAAGCAGCATTGATGTGCATGGGTCAAGGAGAGCTTTATCCTGCTCCATTGAATTGTCCTAACCATGTTCAGCCTTTTCAGCTTTTAGGTTAGCATCAGTCTTCAGGCTCAGGTTCCTCTTTGCTTATCTGGAAGGTTCTCCTGGACTGGTTACTCTTGGTCCATGCTCACCCACTCTTTTAGGTCTCTTCTCTTCTCTTCTCTCTTCTCTTCTCTTCTCTCTTCTCTTCTCTTCTCTCTTCTCTTCTCTTCTCTCTTCTCTTCTCTTCTCTCTTCTCTTCTCTTCTCTCTTCTCTTCTCTTCTCTCTTCTCTTCTCTTCTCTCTTCTCTTCTCTTCTCTCTTCTCTTCTCTTCTCTCTTCTCTTCTCTTCTCTCTTCTCTTCTCTTCTCATCAGAGAACGGTTTGGGTTGGAAAGGACCTTAAAAGATCATCAAGTTCCACCCCCTTCCTCCAGCTATGGCAGGGACACCTCCCACTAGACCAGGTTGCTCAAGGCCCCATCCAGCCTGGCCTTGAACACCTCCAGTGATGGAGCATCCACAGCTTCCCTGGGCAACCTATGCCAGTGTCTTACCATCCTCAGAGTGAAGAATTTCCTTCTAATTTCCAGTCTAGATCTCCCTTCTTCCAGTTTGAACCTTTCCAGCAGGTCCTGAGGAGAAGCTGGACGTTACACAGCTGTAACCCTGTGAAACACTGTGGGTTTGATGGGGGTTGCCAGAACTGGAGATAGAAGGTGAGAGAGATGCTGGGGGACCCACAGGGAAAGCAAGGGGCTGGGTTGCTGTCCAGGTGCAGGCTGAGCTCAGTCCACAGTGGCGACCATGCTCCCGGGTACCTCCTATCCCTGTTCTGTACATCGTTGCATGACATACAACGTCTGCTTGAGGATGCATTTGACTTCCTGCTCACACCCTCCTGAAGGCAAACCAGGGGCCTGTGGAGGGAGGAGAGGGTTGTACTCCAGAAATGTGGAAGAAAGCTGGGCAAAGGAATGGAGAAGGGAGGAGACACAGAGATGGGGAAACTTTCTGGGGCAAGTGAAGCCTGCCTGGAAGCGATGGGTGGCCAGACTAACGTGGCTGGGCAGGAAGTGGGTTTTTTTATGTTTAGTTTGCCTCTCACAATATTATAAATTCAGGTCCTGTCTGGACTCGGAGACTGTCTGGAGGCCAGAGGGCACGGTGGCTGCAGGCAGACGTGAGGTGAAGGAGGGGCAAGATGGATCCTCTGCGGTGAGCCAGGCGCAGGAGAGGGCTCTGGCAGGGCAGACGAGACCCAACCTGGTGCCCTGCTACGTGCTACTGCGAGAAGGCAAAATCCCTGGAGAAGGGGGTTGGGAACGAGGGGTATATGGGGCAAGCAGAGGGCTCAAGGTTGCACGGAGAAGCATTGGCCATGCCAGTCTTGGAGCCTACATTGGGGGGGAGTGGAGAAGCAGGAGAACCCTCCATTTCTCTGCAGACCACATCTCTCCTAGGTCTGCTGCGTCCAGTTCCCGGCTGAAGTCCGCCCAGCTCAGGCCATCTTGGCGGGAACTGTCTGCCTCGCTAATTTAATGAGCCCCCAGCTGAATGCATGGCGAATCCTGACATAAATAAAATAAAACATGTCAAAGTGGAACTTCTTTCCAATTACAATTCATTAGCGAGCCCTGAGCCGCGGGCCTGACCGCAATCAATACTCTCGGTTGGGGAAAAAGCAATTTGCATCCATCCCAGGGGACCTCAGGAGGAGGCAGGTCCACCTCACACAGTCGGAGCAGGGCCTGCCTCCACCATGGTGTCCCATGTGGGTCCCATCTGGCCTTGGACCCAAGGACACGGGCCTCCTTCCTTCACCTTGCCCCTCCATGGTGCAGGAACATACCTGCTGTTGGGTTCTTAGTGTGACCTGAGGTGGGTTGGCCATAGAAGACATGAGCATCTGATAGCTTAATGAGGACCTGCCTGGGCTCCCCACATACTCTGTTTTTGTAGGAGCTGTTATATGGTGGAGGAGCTGGTGTCGGGCACTGCCTACCCAGATGTCTGTCATCCCCTGTCCACTGCCTTGTTAGAGAGCTCTGGGAAGACTTTTGGCCATTCTCCATTGCCGTGGCCACTGGGTAAGGAGGATTCAGTGGCCTGATCTTTTATGGGTGAGGACATTGTGTGCAGTGGATGTGACATGGACCTCACTGCTGCCCAGGTTATTTGAAGGCTTTGGAGATCAGTGATGGGGCCAGAAGATCCAATGCTGCTCTGGCCAGGAGCTACTTTTTGCCAGCAAGTGGGGAAGTGTCTCCTTCTTGGAAAGCTACAGCCACTCCGTGGAACACAGCCTGCCAAGGTGGGCTTGTGGACATGGAATTGCTGCCTGGCCCTCAGCAAACACTGTCCATGGAGACCAAGAACAGTGCTGGATCCAACCGAGGACATCATGCCAGCTGTCCTGGCCATCCCCTGGGGAACACTGCCCAGGGAGCTGGGGTGTCCCTTGCCTGCTCCTGTCTCTCCTGCCTACAGACTCTACAAATTCTCCCATTAAATTCAGGAGCAACATCCTTGGGAACTGGTGTTATCTCCCACTAAAGATGTCTTCAGGTCTAGATTAGATGGCTTTTGGCAACAGACTTCTTGACCAGTCATGAGATAAGTAGGTACCTGGCCCACATCATAGGGGAGGTTAGACTAGATGATCTCCTTGTCCTTTCTGGCATTAAGCACCACGACAGCATCCACACATAGGGGTGGCCCTGAAAGCCTGAGGAGAAACAGGACAGTTTGCTATCTCAGACCTTCCCATGCTGTTATCTCCTTGCTTTAAAGCTTTGCTCCTCTGAGCCTGTTGTGTTCAGGTTCAGACAGTGTGTTTGCCGACCAAACACTTCTCACTGAAGATTTTGTTCAGCCGTTTCCAAGTTTTATACTTTATTTTGATGAGATGTGATGATCAGGATAGCTCTGGAACATGTCTCCAGTGACGCCCTCAGTGCACTTTGGTCCTCTGTTCCTCCACCAAATGGCATCCATTAGGGATGCAGCCCGTGCTGCCAGATGAAATTGTCCTCCCTGGGCTTTCTGGCACAGAGTTGTTTCTTTCCAGACTTTAGCACACAGAATATTCACTGCCAAATCACAGCTACGAGGAAAGTGCCGTGCCAAGACCAATGCATCAACCTCGTTTAAGAACAGTTCATTAGAGGTGGAAGTTTTTTTGAATGAGGTGTATTTCATAGAATCATGGAATGGTTTGGGTTGGAAGGAACCTTAAAGATCATCTAGTTCCAAGCCCCCTGCCATGGCAGGGACACCTCCCTCTAGACCAGGTTGCTCCAAGCCCCGTCCAACTTGGTCTTGAACACCTCCAGGGATGGAGCATCCACGGCTTCCCTGGGCAACCTGTGCCAGTGTCTCACCACCCTCAGAGTGAAGATCTTCTTCCTCATTTCTAATCTAAATCTACCTTCTTCCAGTTTGAAGCCGTGAACCCTCCTCCTATCACTGCAAGCTGTTGTAAGAAGTCCCTCCCCAGCTTTCTTGTAGGCCCCCTTACTGGAAGGATGCAATAAGGTCTCATTGGAGCCTTTTCTGAACAAGCCCAACTCTCTCAGCCTGTCCTCCCAGCAGAGGGGTGCCAGCCCTCAGATCATCTTTATGGCCTCCTCTGGACCCACTCCAACAGGTCCATGTCTCTCCTGTGCTGAGGGCTCCAGAGCTGGACGCAGTGCCCCAGGTGGGGTCTCATGAGAGTGGAGTAGAGGGGGAGAATCACCTCCCTCCCATTTCATTGCAGGAACGTTCCTGCCTGGCCCAGGTACAGGTCCATGGGACAAAAGTGTTCAGTGCTGTCTCTCAAGATGCTTTTCTCATCTGCCAAAGCCTCTGAGATAGGTTCATTTTTGTGGTGAATGACTCCAGGATGGTTCTTCTCCTTTATTAGATCAGCCCAAAGTGCTGCGAGTTCTCCCTGGGTGCTAGTGAAGAGAACAGCGGCAAGTTTAGCCAAGCTTGTTGGAGGAATGAATTACTGAGAAACGTGTGGATTCTTCTGACTGTGACTGTACCCCCACACTTTAGAAAAAAAAAAAAAAGCTGCTTCTTTAAGGCAAATGCTTTAAATACTCTCCCTGCAAAGCGTGGAGAGGAAATACCACCTTGAAAGGTTCTTTCTGACACGAAGCCTTAGTGTGGGGGAACAGCTTGAGGTGGGACCGTGTCTGGCTTACACGTGGCCGAGCTCCGTGGGCGCCTGGAGATGGGTCCCGCTGCATGAGGGGGTTTTGAAGGTGCACGTGTTAAACGGGCAGGCTCTTAAATTGCGGAGTCACTGCCGTGAGTCCGGCACGGCGTCAGCAGAGAGCTGGGAGCACAACGGCGACGTGGAG
Source organism: Eurystomus gularis (assembly GCA_013400335.1). NCBI lineage: Eukaryota > Metazoa > Chordata > Aves > Coraciiformes > Coraciidae > Eurystomus > Eurystomus gularis. The sequence goes on from VZZY01010613.1 coordinate 47,372, forward strand.
CAGCATTAAAAAAATAGCCACACTCCAATTGTCAGCGCTGAATTATGATCTGGGCAGCAGCTGCAGATGCCATCAGCAATTTGCTTTCCAGAGGGAAAGTGCTCGGCGCTTCCAAACATCACAGCCCCCTGCAAGCGTCTGGAGGCAGATGCCCAAAATCCAAAGCATCTTGACACGGCGTGCCTGGTCTGAAGCAGGCTGGAGGAGATGGGGCGCTTTGGGATGTGGGATAGCGGTCAGGGAGATGTTGGGATGAAGGTTGGACTTGATGATCCTGGAGGTCTTTTCCAACCTAAATGATTCTATGCGGCTGAACACGCAAGACACAAAAAGCTGGCAGGCCCCGCCGGGAAAACTCTCAAGGATGTCCTGGGAGAGAAAGAAGGAGATCCCTTGGAAATCCCACGGGGATCCAGCACATCTGTGCTACCCCTTAAAAGCCATCGTGCTTACATGTCATTGTGCTGCTGGTTTTCAGAGGAACTCTTGGTGATGACAGATTGATAGAGGAATACGTTGGGTTTGTTTTGTCCTTCATCGGAATCTTGTGGTTCCTTGGAACGCTTTCAACCGAGGTGTTTCCTACAGCAGCTTTCTTTCATTTTCGCTCTGCTGCTGCAGCGCTACTAATTGGGAACTGGAACTATTGGATGGGATTTACATAGATTTTGAAAGAGGAGAAGAACAGCGTCCGGAAATACCATGATTCTCAAAATACAAATGCAGCGAAAACGTAATGAACCATTTTCTTAAAACACACTGAAAATACTCTGTGATTTTGAGAGAATCACAGAATGGTTTGGGTTGGAAGGGACCTTAAAGATCATCTGGTTCCAACCCCCTGCTGTGGCAGGGACACCTCCCACTAGACCAGGTTGCTCAAGGCCCCATCCAACCTGGCCTTGAACACCTCCAGGGGTGGAGCATCCACAGCTTCCCTGGGCAACCTGTGCCCGTGTCTCACCACCCTCAGAGTGAAGAATTTCCTCCTAATTTCCAACCTAAATCTCCCCTCTTTCAGTTTGAACCCATCACCCCTCGTCCTACCACTACAAGCCCTTGTAAATAGTCCCTCTCCAGCCTTCTCATAGGTCCCCTTCAGATACTGAAAGGCCACCAGAAAGTCTCCTTGGAGGCTTCTCTTCTCCAGGCTGAACAAGCCCAACTCCCACTTCCCCAGGAACACGTGCCAGGCGTTTGCGGCAGTGGGTGGCTCTCGTGGTCGCCTGCCAGGCCCACCTCACTGGCGGCGTGTGGGATGGCTTCTTCACCAAATGGCTGGCATCTGTTTTTAGCCCCGTCGTCGGTTGCTGTGTGGGTCTGCGCCGAGCATCCAAACCCTGCCCTGGCGGAGGACGAGCTCCTGCAGTCTCTATTGACACCATCACGTCTGATTTCCCCGGTAACGTCTTACATCCTCTGACAGGATCTCCTGTAACCATAGATACACAGAAGCGGTGCACGGCAACACTTTTCCACGGGGTTTGGGTTTGGTTTTTTTTCCCCTCTCAGATGCTGTCATGCAATGACTCGGGCTGTTCCCAGGCTGGAAATTTGAAGCAAATACAAACGGTGAATTTTTCTATGCACCCTCTTAAAGCTTCTCTTTGCTCCGAGCACCCCACAGCCTGTGAAGCGAAGGTTTCTGTCTCACCTATGGGCACCTCCTCCCATTTCATGAGAAGCCCACAAAGAACTTCTGAGCCAGGCTTTGCTTTGACTCACTCAGCTTCTCTCCTGGGAAGCTGGTCCTGACAGCCTCAGGGCAGGATGAAAGGAGGATGGGTGAATGTCATAGAATCATTAGGTTGGAAAAGTCCAACCATTAACCCAGCACTGCCAGGGCACCACTAACCCCTGGCCCTCAGCACCACATCTCCACGGCTTGGAAAGCCCTCCAGGGATGGGGACTCCACCACTGCCCTGCCCAGCCTGGCACAGCCCTTCACAACCCTTTTGTGGAATATATTTTTCCCCATGTCCAGCCTAAGCCTCTTCTGATGCACCTTGAGGCCATTTTCTCTTAGCCTGTTGTTCCCTGGGAGAAGAGCCCTATCCCACCTGGCTCCAACCTCCTTCCAGGGAGTTGTGGAGAGCCAGAAGGTCTCCTCTGAGCCTCCTTTGCTCCAGGCTCAACACCCCCAGATCCCTCAGCTGCTCCTCACCACACTCCTGCTCTAGACCCTTCCCCAGCTTTGTTGCCCTTCTCTGGCCACGCTCCTCAGTGTCCTTCTGGGAGCGAGGGGCCCAAAACTGACCCCAGGATTCGAGGTGTGGCCTCCCCAGTGCCCAGTCCATGGGGACAATCCTCTCCCTGGTCCTGCTGGCCACAGTGGTGCTGATCCAAGCCAGGATATGTGTGGTGGGAGCTCTGCTGTGCTGCACACAGTTTTTTAGCTGTCCTATGTGATTTGAGGGGGAAATGCCACCGGTATGTCCCAAAGCTTGTGCCAGCAAGAACCTCCCCTCCACTCTCCACCCAGTCAGTCTCCTAAGAGCTTTGCAGGGTTTTCCAAATGGCAAGGCTCTTCATGGTCCTTCCAGTATTGGGGACAGAGGTTCAGGCTCCCCAGATCCCGGCAGGAATGGTTTCTCTGGGATTATATCATATGCCAAAGGGTGTCTGCTGGGTAAAACCAGCAGGGACCCGTAGGAGATGTGCGTTTTATAGCAGCTGTGACTCATCCTGGTCTTGGCAAGTGCAATGGAGACTGATCTCAGATGGCTCCAGAGCTTGCATGGAGCAGGTGCCAGCCCTCGAGGACACCTGGGAGAGGAGTCACGCGGCTCTGGCAGGGCCCTGCCTTCGCTGTTCACCAGTTACATCTCATCCCTGCACCTTCTCCTGAAGGATGTGCAATGCCTGGGAGATACAAGAGGAGGGGAGGAGGGTATGGTTCGGTCTGAACACATGATGGTCACTCCTGCCTGGGGCTTCAGTGCCAGCCCCTGTCTCCAGACCGGGCTGGAGGGTAATTTCTTTGCAACATCGCAGGATTTTCTTACCCTCTGTGGTGCTGCTCTGAGATTTCAGAGCCTACCCTGAGGCTGCTTCCACATCCTCAGCACCCAGGCAAGGGAGCGCGAGGAGCTGGTGCTTTCTCCAGCTCTCAAAGCCACAGGAGTGTGAGGGAGGAAGATGAGACCCATCAGTCCTCCCAAAGCCCTCTCCACTGAGTGCCCAGAGCACCCTTTGGGGAGCACCAAGGACCCACCCTGGGGAAGGGACCAGCTCCAGGGAGCTCTGGTGCCTCTGCCAGCTTGAGCCCGCGGCTCCCTGGAGCTGCTGCTTTATGGAAAGCGGCTTCCCTGTGCCAGTCCCCGGCCCCTGCGGCTGTGGCTTCACCCAGGCGCTGGCCTGGGAGGGTTTCAATGCTCTCCCCACCCCAATTCACATCCTGTGGTTGCCCCAAGCTTGGTTGGCCAGATGGTGGGTAACACCCCACAGGTCCAACATGCATCTGCTCTGCAGGAGCAAAGAGCTTAGAGAGAAAGGACTTTGCAGGAAGGTGTCTGTGCTAACGTCACGCAGAGACTGTCACAGTGACCTTCCCTGGGCACGGCTCGGGCTCGCAGCACCCAGTGCCACTGGGATAACCCCGCTGTGGTCCCCAGAGCCAGCATCCCTCTGGAATGGAACCGGTGGGAGAGGGCACGGTCCTCTGGTGTTAATGGTGAGTCCAGTGCTGCTGGGCTGGGGGTCCTGTTATGGGGAACGTTAGAAGAAACTGGAGTGTTCGTGTGTGGGACACAGGCCCACATGGGTGGACTGAGCATCAGCAGGAGCTGCGCTGGCCCCACCTCGCCCACCAGTCCCAGCCACAGCTTTGAACGCCCCTCCGATACCTTTACTGCTCCATAGATCTATTCTGTACCATTGCAGAGGACAAAACTCCAAGCGACACATTCCAGCTGGAGAAGATGCCGAGATGGGAGACAGGAGGATGCTCGGGAGGCTCGGGAGCTCAAAGCCCCTTTAGAAAGAGAAGAAGAGGGAGCGTGGTCACCCTCCCTGTGCTCTGCTCCTGGGCTCCAGTGGGAAGCCAGCGCTGGTGCATTGCTCAGGAGAGCTGGAGGGATGGATCCAGCCAGGGGATGGCTGCGGTGCAGCAGCAGCAACTCTGCTTGGCTGCAGGGCTGGTCTGAGGGTGTGCTGGGAGCGCTCAGCTAGAGAGGGCCGGCAGCTCCATCACTGCTCTGCGGTCCCTGCTGTCGCCCCATACAGGCCCTGCAAGTCCCCCGGAGATGCCCCAGCAGGACAGGGGAGCTCTGCTGAGGTTCAGCAGCAAAGCACACACCCAGCTGCGAGCTGGTGCTGAGCACACGCAGCAGCTCTGCTGCAATTCCCACGTTGTCATTTGACAGGATCTTATCCCGGCTGAAAAATCCCGTGGGGCCTGGGTCCCTCCTGCCTGTCCTAGGAAGTGGTCTGCGTCAAGGCTGTGTCCCCTTCCCTGTCACCCCCTTGGCTGTGCCTCCTCACTTGCCCCTGGGCTGCCCAGAGGTGCCCCCCCACCCTCCTGCTCTGAGACATCACCCCCTTTGGTCCCACAAATACCTTGGTACTCCTGGGACCCCTCGTCTGTGGCTCCCATGCCCTGTCCACCTTGCACAGCCACCCCTCCTCGTGGC
>VZZY01010613.1:52932-67132 GCA_013400335.1 Eurystomus gularis
CCGGGGCTGCACCGGGAGCCGCAGGGGCGGCGGGGGGGGGGAGCGTTCCCGCTGCTGGCTGCACCCCCCCAACACATACCCCCCCGTTTGAGCTGCCACCGGGTGGGGGGCACCTGGAAAGGGGGTTCCCCCCCAGGGTGGATGCGCTCCCGGGGGTCTGTGACAGCACTGGGGGTGGGGAAACCAAAAAAAATAAAGGGAGGGGGTGTGGATTTTTGGGAAGAAATATCGCTACTGGATGAGAAAATCGGGATGGGCGTTGTGGGGAAGAAGAAGTCGGAACCAGGGGATTTCTGCAGCTGCTGCGAAACTGCTGATTGTAGAGTTCTCGGAGCTGGGAGCGATGGGGTGTCTGTGAGAGAGCCCTTGGGCGGGGGGGGTTTGGAGGGTGCCCCCCACCCCGGCTCCGGAGAGCTGCTGTGGGGCTGAGAAACTTTTGAATTCAATCGAGGTGATTTCGGGTCTGCTGAAGGTTGGGGAGAGGCGGGGGGGGGTTGCACAGAGCTCTGGGACAAGAGGACCGAGCCCCAGGAAGGAGCTGGGGTGGTTTAAAAGCTGAGCTCCCTGGGGAAGAGCTGGAGCTGCGGGATCTCGCCCTGCGGTGCTGGGAGTGGGGGTGAGCCCTGCCCATGGCACAGGGGATCGGGCCCTGGGCAGACTGGGCTTGCTGGAGACAGGTTTTGGTGCAGAGCCTCATGCGAACCATGAGGCTGAGAGCTGGTGTGGATCTAACAGGGGCTCCCCAGCGCTTGGCTCCCATCCTGGTGTTCCCAGAGATGTTCCGCTTCCTCCCGGCTGGGGTTCTTGGCCCTAAATCTGCCCCAGAGCAGAGGAGGGAGAACCCTTAGGAGCAGGGCAGACCTGTTTGTGGTGCGTGGGGACGCACGACTCCGGTTCCAGCGCTCCATCCGTATGTGGTGCAAGTGCCTCGTCACCCCCAGCCTGGGCTGCGATGATCCAAGGAGGCACTCGAGGCCTCCGACCGCTTTGGTGCCCGTCAGCCTGGGGCATGGATCTTGAGCTGAACAGAACCACTGCACCCAGTGGGAACTTGTTGTCCCAGTAACGCCCGGTTTGGGGCTACACTTTGCCGTCGAGGTTTATTTTTCATTAACCAGAGTGATTCTTAATAGATGCCTATGATATGATATAATATGATATCATATGATATCATATAACAGCCATAACGATGATAATAAGCAGTGGCAGGGTTAGTTAGCAATTAACATTGTATCATTCGATTCATCGCCTATTTTCCCAAATTAAAGTCCCTTGAGGTACACGTTGGACTTCCCCGTCCATCTGCATGCCCCACCAAGTGCACCCAGGTGCTTGAGCAATCCCAAGGCGCCTGCAAGATGATTAAAAAAATATATATATAAATCAGTCTGGAGATGTTCCTTGCTGTTAAGATCATTAGGAGCGTGCGGGAGGTGGCAGAGTGTCTGGCACCCTCTGGTTTTGCTCCGTGGGTAGTTCTGGTGGTGCCTCAGCAGGGCTGGTGCATGGGACGAGAGGGTTGTCCTGGCTGGTGGGCTGGGTGGAAGCAGGTTCCGTCTGGTGCTTTAGCAGCGCAGCCCCAGCCTGCTCCTTGCCGGCAGTAAATGTGCAAATTGTGGTTCTGTGAAATGTGCCAGTCTTTGGGTGAGGCTCTTGCTCTTCCCTGAGCCCCTGGGGAGCCTCTGTGGGACATGCTCAGTGCTGGTCACCACGTCTCTGTGTCCAGAAGGCAGAGACTCAGCACCACGGCTGCAAGCACACTGCCTGGACCAAATACCCAACCTGCAGGTCTCCCAGGGCCGGATCTGGCCCTGCTCCGGGGATGCACCACCAAGCTCTGTGCCAGCTCCACGGGCTGGGAGAACCCAGCTGCTCTCCTCACTTGTTGCAGGTGGCCCTCGCCGGGCAACGTCGGCCAGTCCCGCTGCCTTCCTCGCCCTGCTTCGGCCACCGACACCTGCTCGCCCTTTCCCTCGCCCAGCTCTGCCGCACCGCCTGCAGCGTGCCTGGGGCAGCCTTCCCAGTCCTCGGTGGGGATGGCGTGGGCTGCACACCAGTGACCAGCGCTCGGTGAGGTCAGGGCTGGAGCCACGGCAGCCGTGGGCGGACGCCGGGAAGCCGGAGGGTTGTGGCAGCACGGATCTGTTTCATCAGCTCCATGGCTTCTTCACAGAAGCTGACGTGGGTGACAGAAGCGGGTGGCATCTTCTGGCCCGCGGCTCGGAACTGTCTCGTGTTGCCAAGTGTCAGTAAATCCCGAGCCGACGTGTTTTCCGAACAGCTGCTCCTGGGGAGCAGACGCTGTCGGGCTGCCAGGCGCCTGGGCGCTGCGCTGCTTTTACTGCAAATGTGCTCCACAAAGTCAAGTGGATGGATCTGAATCTAATATTCCGGAGGGGAACTTAATGGCCATTAGGCCGTTTCTTTGAGCGCGGAGCTGTGCCATTTAACGGGAGGGTTAACGGCGTGAAGAGAAGGGCAGGCGGCTGGTGGAGGGTGGCAGGGGTGGGTTGCTTCCAGGACACAGGGACAGGGGATGGAGCACGAGGACCTAGAGCAGAGCTGGGGAGGCTGCTGTGGGGTCTGTGGTGAGAGCACTTGTGTAGGAGGAGCTGCTGCCTGCCAGGGCAGAGCTGTGGTGACCCGAAGGATGGCATGTAACAGGGGGCTGAGATGGCTGAGCCTGCAGGGATCAGGCCCCTGAAGTCCCTGGTCCTGGCTCCCCTCTCAGCAGCGTTCTGCTGGTGGCTCTCAAGCCTGTGGACCTCTCTGGGGACAGGCACCTATGGCAGACCTGCTGCCCTGCGTTGTCCCAAGGTCCTTTGGATTGCACAGTTGAGACAACAGACCTTGGGCAGGACCTGGGAGCTGCGTGTGCCAGGAGACCCAGCATAAACTCTGTCCTGGCCTGTCAGTTGGCCCCTCTTAGGCTGGGCTGTGGCTCCTGGAGCTGCTGTGTGGTGGTCTTCCCTGCTTAGCAGCTTGCCTTTTGAAGCAGAGAGCTTAGCCCAGCATCAGACACGACCTCTGCCTGCTCCGATCCGTCCCTGCTTGTTGATCAGGCCAGTTCTCCTTCATCCTTCCCCAAGTAGAACTGAAACGTGCCCCTGCCTCGTGACTTTGTCCCTGTGAGTGTAACCGGGGCTCTCACCTCCCTTCTGTCCCCAGCACCCTGCAGCCAGGGGCAGAGCAGCACCCCGTGCTCCTCACCACGCTCTTCTCCCTGGGAATCACCAGCAGCCCTTCCCCGCACAGTCCATCTCTCCGGCCCTGCTGCTGCGGGCAGGGCTGCGGGGCTGGGCTTGCACCAGTTTCGCTTGTGTTTAACTGGGAAGGGGCAGTGGCCACTCCTGCTGCAGTCTTTGCCACCCAACATGGTGCCCACAGCATCCATATGGTCGAGGGGGTGATTGTCTGAGTCTGAAGGCGGTGGGGAACCTCCATGGGTCCTTGGCTGCCTGCTGCTGCTGGCTCTGGTTGGGCAAGAGCAGTCCCAACTCGAAATACCTTTGTTGGCTAAGAGCTGGCCTTGGTGGAGGGATGTTTCCTCAGCATTTCTGGTTGGGCAGTTCAGAGGTATGTGTTAGTTCGTAGAAGTGCTGCAGGGTCATGTTGGAGACCTGGACATGGGGGACTCACCCCGTACTGACGTCGTGTTTGGCTGGTGTGATGGAACCTGTCCACCCACACTCCAGCAGCGTGTGGTGCTGGCTCCCAAGCAGTTATAGCTGTGGTAATGCTGCTGTTGGGTCTGCCTTCTCCAAGGAGACCACTGGGCATGCCTTGGGTATTCTGAGTGGGAAACCTGTCAGACCATTCTGCACCCGTCCTCCAGCATGGGTTGGAGGTTTTTGTTGTGTGAGGAGGCAGGATGTGAAGCTGCGGCCTGGCTGAGGTGTAGACTTGGAGCCTGGGAAGCTGCCAGGATCATAGAATCATTTAGGCTGGAAAAGACCTCTAGGATCATCAAGTCTAACCAGGGATCCAGCGATACAGGTGTAGCCGTGGATATCAAGGGCCCCTCAAACTCTTATTTGCTTTTCTCTTCCTAATCTGACAGGGCTTAGAGCCTACTGAGTCTCCACAAACCAGGAACCAAGGCAGAACCTCCTCTGGGGAGGATTTTTGTTCTCCAAAACACTATTTGGAAGCATACTTAGCTGCTTGAATCACCCAGTTAATGTAAGTGTTTGAGAGCAGAAGGAGTTTGAGCAGAGATCATTGTGCTCATGAGACAGCGATCACCTGAGTCCATGGAAAGGAAGAACCAGCTCCTGGGAGCTCCAAAATAAGCAGGACGTGATTTACGGAACTTCTCCTCCAGCCTTAGTTGGGCTGTGTAGCACTGAACGCCTCTGAGCAGCGTTAGATGCTTGTAGAGCAAAAGCAAGCCCTGTTCTCCTCCCACGTTCCAGGGGTGTCACAGCTCAAGTGAGATGGTTGGGAGAAGGGGGTGCTCTGGGCGTGGGGTGCTGTCAGTCTGCTGCCATCGAGCTGTTTGTCCAGCCTCGCTTTTCCAAAGAAGGTGCGATGATGTGGGTGCGATGAGTTTGCTGCAGCTTCACCCACTTTTTCTGCACCTCTGGGTGAGATCTGAGGGTAAAGTGTCTGGGTCCTCAGAGCTGGGGGCCTGAGGAGTCTCACTGAATACCAACGTGGTGGGTGTTGGAAGGGACCTCTAGAGATCATCTCGTCCAACCCCCTGCTCCAGCAGGTCACCCAGAGCAGGGGGCCCAGGATCGTGTCCAGGTGGGTTTGGAATCTCTCCAGAGAAGGAGACTCCACAACCTCTCTGGGCAGCCTGGGCCAGGCTCTGACACCCTCACACCAAACAAGTTTCTCCTCCTGCTCAGATGGAACCTCCTTCACTGGACACCAGTTCCTCCTGGGCCTGTTGCCCCTTGTCCTGTCACTGGACACCACTTACAAGAGTCTGGCCAGATCCTCTTGCCCCCCACCCTTTAGCTATTGATAAGCTGGAGTCAGCAGAGCTCCACTGGCTTCAGAGGAGCTGGGTGGATTGATGGAGGAAAGATGCTCCTGACTTCTGGATCTGCTGGGCGGGACAGAGGGGATGACAGAGATGACAGTGTGTGAGTACTGAGGGAGATGGGGATTAAAATACAGCAGTGCCAGGGATTGAACATCAAGGGTTCAGGTCCCAAAAGCCTGGGATAGGCTTAAAAAAATCCTTTTGCCTACAGAAGCAGTCCAAGTGACGTCTTGCACCTCTGAGAGCAAAGGTTCACCTACAGCCTGTGCTTCACGTAGGACCTTTCTGAACTGGTGTGGGTTCGGAGCTCCCTACGGGAGCACAGCATGAGGAGACATCCTTCAGCGTGACTTTGCATGACCAGGCTCTCCTCCAAACAACTACTTTTTACTGTGCTTTTTCAAGCCCCAGGAGAAACCATATTTCTTGGCCAGGTGTGTCCTTTCTCTTCAGCAGATGCTGCTGCTTCCCTGGGAAGGCAGGAGGGATGGGGGGGAGTGCAGGGAGTGAAGCCACAGAAGTGAGCACATCTCTCTGGAGATCCATGAAGATGTGGGGCTTGATGCCGTAATAGATCTTGAGCAGCCGTATTCCCCTCTTCTGGAGATCCTGTGGGACCTGCTTGCTTGGCTTTTTTTTTTCTTAATTTTATTATTATACTTTTTTATTTCCTCCCAAGATCTGCAGCGATAGCAGCTTTGGTTTGTTAACTCCAACTGAAGTGTCTCTAGTTCTCCTCAAGCCTCTGAGTCCCCTGCAAAGAGCAGTTACCGCAGGCTGTTTCCCTAAGAAAGGGACTGGAGATGTTTCTCCCCGTAAATTGTACCACTCGCAGTCCTCATCTCCATGATGTCTAGGGTCCTCCAAATCAGGCGTTGTCCCTGTTTGTGTGTCACGGGGGTGGGAGGCTGGACAATGCTGCTGTGACCGTCTGTCCCCATCACCCAGCTCTCCTACCCCAGCCCTGCCGCTGCAGCCCCTGCAGTCATCTGGCGAGGTGGCTCTGAGAGCATCTCTGAGTGCCGATGCTCTGAGCATATCAATTCTTCAATGCATTAGATAAAATAAAGAAATAAATCCAAGGGGATAATAAACCAGAAAGTGATAGGCTGAGAACAGCAACAACAACCAGATAAACACTGAGCCTGCGAGGAGCAGCAGAACCGTGCGAGGTTCTTCAGCCGAGCAGGGGGACGTGGGCTGCTGTAGGTTCTCATGAAGCTATATGGAGGTTCTTGTGGCAGCGTGCATGTGTGTGGTCACACTCTGTGTGCGCAGAGGTGGCTTTGCCATCCCTCCTCATTGCCCACGTTTTCACTGTGGTGTTGAGGTCCTGGGTGGCTCGGTTCAGGGGGACGTAGGGTGAAGGCTGTGCTGGGGTGGGAGGTCTTGGAGTGGGGCCAACTCTGGTGATGGTCATGGGGTTAAGGTGAAAAATCACAGTGCTTTACCTAGGAGGGAAGATTTTGCTGTCTGGTAGCATCCCTCCCTTTCCTGCAGCCTGGTTTGTCCCTCACAGGTCTGGTTCACGTTCATGTTCCTGCCCAGGCCTGCAGTGGGGTGGACACAGACCCACCCTTGCTGCTGCAAACCCGTGACCTCAGCACTGCCTGGGGCTGCAAGCGCCCAGCAGACCTCGTCTGTAGCCCCTGCCAACAGAAATGGTCTCAGGCAGTTTTGCCCGTGGAGCTGGTGGGCACCTGGAAGGGATGAGGAGCTTCATGGGTCAGCCAGGGCCAAAGGCTGCAGGTTCTTGGTGTTTTCTACAAAATGTGGAGGCGACAGAGTTGTTGGCGTCGTTGCTTAAGGTACAAGGAGATGCACTTGCTGAACATGTGATGCCTGGGTAAGGGGGGCCACAGACCCTTCTCCCACCTCTTGGCAGGGACTTACAGAGGCCAGATGTCCAGGCATTAGCTTCAGGCTGGGGTAGACTCCTAGGAAGTTGTTCTGGGTCTGGCAGGGTTGCAGGTTCTTAGGGCCAGATGGGGCTGCCCCAAAGAGCTGTTTTCTTTTCTGTGATGCATTGCTTTTTGTTGTTTGTGTTGCCACGGTGTTGACCTACAGGCCACCACGGCAGGAGGGCAGAAATCAAGTGTCAGGAAGACCATCGTCTGCAAATCCCCCAGCCTCAGCACTCTGTCTCCTGCCTGCCCTGTCCTCATCGCCTTGTCCTGGCCCATTCCCACCACGCCATCTCTCCTGGTGTTGGTCACACCTTCTCCATTCATTGCCTGTGCAACCAGCTCCAGCTCTGCTCGCCCCAGAGACCTCCTGGGGCTTGGCCAGCCTGCTCCCATCCCTCCTCAACGCTTGGAGCTCCTCCGCAGAGTCCAGTCCCTGAGCGTGGGGGGCAGCTGGACCTGGGGGCCAGCTCCATGGAGCTGCGCTGCATGGGAAATGCTCCTCAGCTTGGGAGATGCCCATTAATGCAGGGAGGAATCCACAGGACCCTTGGTTGGCGCAGACGGTCTGCATTGCAGATTTGGGAGTTGGTCTTTAATTGTACCAGGCACGTGTGCTAATGAAGGGATTAAGGCCTGGAAGGGTGAGCAGTGCCGGCCAACTTTTCCTTGCCTCTTTCAAGGTCTTGCATTTTACAATATTCTCCGTCTCTCCTCGCCTTTCCCTCACTCAACCCTGTCCTCTCCCTGGAGCAGTGTCCAGGCTTTCTCCCCACTGGAACTCAGTGATGCTGATATGGAGCACTTGCCTCAGACCTTCTTCCCCCACCAGCTGGCCAAGCTTTGCCCCTTGACAGAGGGCCAGGGACACGTTGAGTGAATCCAGGCACTGTGTCACTGGGGTGGCAGGAGAGACACAGGTCCCACCTTGCTGTGGCTGCACAGTGGGTCAGAACAAGGATGGTACAGCACAGAGAGACATGGACCTGCTCAAGTGGATACAGAGGAGACCACAAGGGCTGGAGCCCCTCTGCTGAGAGTTGGGCTTGTTCAGCCTGGAGAAGAGAAGGCTCTGGGGAGACCTTCTGGTGGCCCTGCAGGACTTCAAGGGGCCTGTCAGAAAGATGGGGACAGACTTTTGAGCAGGGTCTGTTGGGACAGGACAAGGAGTGATGGGTTTAAACTAAAAGAGGGGGATTGAGACTAGAGAGAAGGGAGATATTTTTGATGCTGGGGGTGGTGAGAGCCTGTCCCAGGCTGCCCAGAGAGGTGGTCGCTACCCCATCCCTGGCACCATTGCAGGTGAGATTGGCCGGGGCTCTGAGCAACCTGCTCTAGTTGCAGATGTCCCTGCTCCCTGCAGGGGGGTTGGACTTGATGAGCTTTAAAAGTCCCTTCCCACCCAAACCAGTCCATGATCCACCTACAGACAAATATCAGTTGGAGGAATGATGTGACCAGAAGGCTAAAGCAGGGAGGATGGAGGGTGCTCGCACTGTCCTACATTATCTCCCCTGCCTCCAGCCTGACAGTGGTGGAAGTCATGCCCTGTGGCTCCTGCTCTGCTCCTGCCTTTTGATGTGTGAGCTGGAGACCTTGTTACTGTGGGAGAGGTGAGGACTCTCCTGTAGTGCAGCACTGAAGGGAGGGACATGTCTGGACACGCGGGTCACAGCCAAATGTGGCGTGATGCTGGTCAATCCCTGCTCCAGAGTGCAGAGCAGGGTCACCACGTCACTGCCCGTCTCTGCTTCTGCAGGCTGGTGAAAGATTAACTTGGAGCAGTGACTGAGCACAGAGCTGGCTTTGGTTGGGAGTCACGTTCCCATCTGTCCTGGGACCGCTCGGAAGGAATGTGGTGCAATATTTAACTCTTGCTTGCTTAGACCCAACTCCCCTTTTACGTTTTCTAGCTTTGGCCAGCAATAAGCTGGATGCTCCCTTCTCCCTGGTTTCTCCATCGTGCATTGGCAGCGTGGAGCACTTCTCTAGCAAAGATGACATGTCCTCTCCCTGGAGCAGCAGGACATGTCTCCAGGGTTGGAAGTGTTCCTGGGTGGGGGAGAAGTGGTCAGTGATGCTCTGTCTCTTGTGGGGAGGAAGGGCTCCTGCCAAGGAGGCTCTGACAGAGCCTGCTGTCTGCTGTGGAGAGCCATGGAGCAGGGAGATCTCATTATCCCGCTATGACATCCTCTTTGCTCCAGGTCAGGAGCGCATGGGATGCAACCAAGGCTTGAAGGAAGTGTCAGGTCCTCCAACCACTGGGGAGGTGGCTGGTGTCTGAGAGCTGCTGCTGTGGGTACAGTTTTAGCAGACCTATCTACTGCCTTTGCTTGATGGGGTTGGCGTAAATGATGGTGGGTTCTCAGGAGCTGTGTAGGGGACAGGTGGATCAGTTATGCTCCCAGGAGAGCAGAGCTCAGGGAGATGGGAGAACCTTGTCTCCATCAGCCAAGGGAACTCCTGTCCTTGCCTGGAGGTGCCAGGGCCTGGGGTCATGATTCTCTTGTCCAATTAAGAGCAGTCTCGCCAGAGGACTCGGCTCAGGTACCCTTCCTGGTGTGCCAACCCGCTTCCAGGAATGAGCGCGGGGATGCATTTCTCGGCTGTTACATGATGGGAAAGCAAATCAAGGAGCGATGACAAGTGCTTGGCATTGAGATGGCACAAAGTGTCCTGGCACAAGGGGCCATGTGCAATTAGAAGGGGAGTCTGGGCAAGAGCAACGCTGCCCTGGGAGCTTGGACAACTGGCACTGGGCTGGAGCCTGGCTCCAGGACAATCCAACTAGCTGCAGTCCAAAGCTGCTGTGGATGGGACACATCTCTGCCAAGCATGGTCCTTCTTCAGCAGGGCTGATGGTTTGTGGTTGCAGACAGGCAGGCCCGCTTCTCCTGCCTGGCCCTGCCTGTTGTTCCTGCTCCGTGCACACCGAATGAGTGGATGTGGGAAGGGGGAAGCTCTCCAACAGCACATAGTGAACTTTGGGAAAGTGCTCCAGGTGGTGAACCCCGCACAGAAGGAAGGACCAGACAGGAGCTAAGCACCTTTAGCTGCTCTGCAAGGTGTGTACAGGATCTTGTGCACCAACCAAGAAGTTGGGTTAAGACCTGCCCTGGGAACTGGGCACAGAGCTGCGCAGGCAGCTGCTGCCTTCCTCATTGACCCATTGAGGACAGGTTTAGTTTGGACATGAGGAAAATTGTCTTCCCCAAATGGGTTTGGTCTACATGGCTACTTGGCTGCTTGCTGAAGTACGGTTGGACCAGAGGAGAGCCACAGAAGCTGGGAACTGTGGCAGGAGTGAGATTTGATTCACACCTTCCCTGAGGGAAGCAGAAATGGGCCACCCTGGCCTCCCACAGCTCTGTGTCTCTTGCTGCTGATGGTAGATAACATTACTGTGAGTTAGTAGCGATCTGCTCCAGTCACGGGAACAGCATCGATTTACACGAGCTGGAGAGACCTGGCCCTGGAATCGATCTGCATTTTTATCAGCTCCTCTCAGCTGACGGGAGATGTTTGACACCGCTGCTGCGGAGGAGCTCTCTACTGGGCTTGCTGTTGTTGGTTGCCTCAGCTCCTCAGGTCTTCTGCATGGTCCTGCAACGTCAGCACCTGCCTGCAAAAATGTGGAGGGATGTTCTCCAAGTTAAAGCTCTCCCAAGGGACAGCAGCTTGGCTGAGCAGCCCCCACGCCCACCCATACAGGCTGTTAACTGTTGGGGAAGATGGAGACCAATTCCAGCAAGGTTCTGCCTTCACTTTTCTCCCTCCCTCTCCTGCTTCCATTTGCCTCTGAACTATATGGGTAGAGGGGATGAAGATGTTCTTCATCCAGAAGAGTATCTTCTGTTCTTCATCATTCATCCAGAGTATTCAGCTGCCGAAGGCAGGGTGTTTGGTCTTCTTCCTTGTCATGTTCCTTAATGAGAACAATTAGCTCATGTTGGCATTCGAAACCTTTTATTGTGTGGGGTTGCTGGATTGGAGAGGGCTTGGTTCCATGGCAGAGGAAGCTCTGAAAATGTTGTTTCACCAACTTGCCCCTTTGTAGGGCTCTGGCCATGCAGTGTGTCTGCGGTGCCCCCTCCAGACCCGCCCTTTCCTGGCTGCTGTCTTCTTCTCTTCTTGCTACCTCCTGAGTTTGGCAGGAGCCATTTGGAGCTGGGCTGAAGCCATTAATGTTGTCCCTGCTGGAATAGATGGGATAGTCCTCTCCAGTAGAGAAGTCTGAAGCCAGCAGCAGAGCTGGACTTCTCATTTGGAGAGCAGGAGCTTTGTGAATTTAATGGCAGGAGTCCTGGGTTGAACCCTTCGTTGAACCCTTTCCAGTTTGATGGGACACAGTGCCCGTATGTGGTTTCATGGCAGTCTGTTCAGCAGTTGCCTCCCTCTCCTCCTGGCTATGCCCTTTCCTGGTAGCCCAGGATCCAGGATCTGGATCCAGGACCTGAGTTACTGATGAGTTCCCCAGCACTGTGATGAGCTCCCCAACCTGGGTTAGGGCTTGGCCACCTGAAGATGTCAGCAGTGTAGGGTGGGCTGCAGCCATGTGTGTCCTGAGCTGTGGATGTTCCTATCCCACCGCAGCCAAGAGTAATGGTGGGCTGACCTAAGCCCAGTGTGGGCAGGATGGGAAGTGTCCTTGGGTGCCTGCCATTCTGGATCTGCTCCTTAGCTGTTGAGAGCATGTGTCTGGGGCTGAGCCAAGGGCTGAGAAGGCTCAGTCCTTGCTAAGAAAAGCATCCCATGCACTTCCTCCTTGTTCCTTCACCTCCATGCTCTTGCCTGCCGGTGGATGGGAAGCCCAGAGCAGCAGGTTTCACATGCTGCCATTGCTGGAATGGATAAATGGAGCAGCTTTGGGCAAAGCTTGAGCTGTCTTGCCAAAATGGCTTGAATAATTTAGGATGGTTTGGGTTAGAAGGGACCTTCAAGACCATCTAGTTCCAACCCCCTGCCATGGGCAGGGACACCTCCCGCTAGACCAGGTTGCTCAAAGCCTCGTCCAGCCTGGTCTTGAATAAATCCAATGTTGGGGCTCCACAGCTTCCCTAGGCAACCTGTGCCAGTGTCTCACCACCCTCATGGCGAAGAGCTTCTTCCTAATTTCCAAACTAAATCTCCCCTCTTCCACTTTGAAGCCATCACCCCTCATCCTATCCCTACAAGCCCTTGTAAAAAGTCCCTCCCCAGCTTTCTTGTAGGCTCCCTTCAGATGCTAGAAGGATGCAAAAAGGTCTCATTGGAGCCTTCCTTTCTGCAGGCTGAGCAAGCCCAACTATCTCAGCCTGTCCTCACAGAAGACATGTTCTAGCCCTCTGACCTTTGTGGCCCTCCTCTAGACCTGCTCCAACAGGCCCATGTCCTCCTTGTGCTGGGGACCCCAAGTCCTCAGGGACATGGTTGCTGATTTGGAAGCGTGCTGATACACAGGGTTGAGGGGCACCACCCGAGAGGGGCAAAGCATTAATTTAAGGCTGCCTCTGTTAATATTCTCTATTTTCCTCCGAAACCGGAGCTGCAGCTGGACACATTGCCTGGCAAGCACTGGGGGTTGGTGGTGATGCTCCCGTTTGAGCAGGAGGCTTGTCAAGAAATGATCCAGTTTCAGCCCAAGAACAGACACTGCTCCAACTCTTCCCTTCCGACTGACCTCAGAGGGAATTGTCCTTCCTGCTCAGTGTGGTGCAACCCTGCCCTGTCTGGCTGCGTCCCAAGCAGAGTCAGCTGTGCTTCCACCATGCTGGCTCGGTGCTGGACGGCATGGCATGGCATGGGATGGTGTGGGATGGGATGGCATGCTCCTCTTGCAATCATTACCTTCTTCTTGAGTTGTCGCACATTCCACCAGACCTGAGAATTTCAGAGCATACGTGCATGAAACGGGGAAGCCAGATCGAAGGGTGGGGGCAGGAAGCCAGTTCTTCCCAGTTCCCTGCTTGAGGAGCATCCCTCTGCCACCTCTCTGCAGAGCCCTGTGTGTTCCCAACGTTGCTCCCACCCAGCTGGAGAAAGCAGCAGGACTTGAGAGAGTTAAGAAGGACCAGGTGGGCTGGCAGAACAGGCAGGATTTGATTAGCAAAGAAAGGGAGTGAACTCCTTCCAACACACAAAGCCTTATAAAGTGATCAATTGTTCTTTGTGTCTGCTGGGATGAGATGAGAAGGGATCAGTTTAATTTGGAGCTAATGAGATTTAGGTAAGATAGGAGTGAGATGCAGATTGGTGATGAGGGAGTTCTGGGAAAATCCCCTTCAGCTGCATTTCAACAAAGCAAAGGATTGTTCTGAGCATCCTTGGACATACCTCAGGGCTGGGAGTGGGTGGTTTTTGGAGATCCTCGTGCTTTCATAAGTCCAGGAGGTTCCTTGTTTGAAACCATCCTGCAGATAGGTCTTGCTGTGATTTTGTTGGTGTCAGCTGTGTGGGTGGTACTGTGCAGGATGGGAAGGGAGCTGGGCAAGGCTCAGGTGGACAACCCCACACTTGCACAGCCAACCTGGATTGTTCTTCTGGGGAGCTCAGCTCCATCATCCACAGATTGAGCCAGCCAGGCTCCATCATCCACAGCAGAGCCACCCAGGCACCGCTATGCATGTGGATGGTTGCAGACAGGACAGCAACCCAGAAATAATTTAAAAATCACTTAATTGCAGCAATGGATTTCTTTGGAGTAGCGTATTTGCCCACTTGCTAAATAATTCATAGGAGAGCCTGCTAATTAAATGCTAAAGACCTGATTTGCTCAGCGTTGTTGGTACTTACATTACTATTTAAATGCAAGAAATTACTATGTCATTTAATTGCTAATTAAAAATAATACAGTTAGTTACGATCTTATAAGAATTAGTCAGCATTTCTCGGTATTGCTTGCACAGAGCATGGACCCTCAAACTCTGTTTTTAGGCAGTTATCTTGTAAACTTCTCCCTGTATTTGTGCTGATGGACAGCATGTGCCCCATCTTCTTTTATTGGCTATTAAAAACATGAGGAAAAATGCAAATTAAAAAAAAAAAAAAAAGAATCAGCAGCCCAGACTGCCTGTGAAGAATGCTGAGTTTTGTCCCTATCTTCTATTTCTCTGCAGAAGGTGTCCTGGACACCAGCTCCTGCTGCACTTGCACTTACAAGCTCTTTTGCTGCAGTGTGCCCAGGTGGCCAAGAAGGCCACCAGAATCCTGGCTTGTATGAGCACTAGTGTGGGCAGCAGGACCAGGACAGGGACTGTCCCATGTCCCCAGGGACTGGGGAGGCCACACCTCGAATCCTGGGGTCAGTTTTGGGCCCCTCGCTCCC
>VZZY01010613.1:67368-92264 GCA_013400335.1 Eurystomus gularis
CCTGGCAGTGCTGGGTTAATGGTTGGACTTCATGAGCTTAAAGGTCTTTTCCAACCTAAACAATACTATGATTCTACATGGCCTTGGATGGTGTGTAACTCACAGCACTAGAATGAAGGTCCTGGAGAGAAAGCAGTCCACAGGATCCAAGTAGTTGTCTTCAAGTTGGAAGTGCAAATAAGCTCAAAAGGCATTTCCTAATCCTTGAGACCTGAGCTTGTTGGGAAAGGTCCTGGAGGAGGTCATGAGATGTGCTGGGATGCTCTGTCTGATGTGGAGGCATTAGGAGGGTGAATTAGATGCAAGACCCAGGGACTGGTTGGTTCAGTCATATGGAAGACTCTCAGGAGGTAAAAAAGAAAGAGCTGCTGGATCAGATCAGTGGTGCATTGGTCAGGGTTGCCCAAGGAGTCCATGTAGACATACTGGAGTGTGCGTGTACTCACTGGGGTGTGTAGGAGGAAGAGGATGGAGGTGTGTGTATGTGGAAGGGTAAGTGCTGCATGTATGGAGGCTGTGTGCAAGTGTGGTGTGTATGGTGGGTGCTCTGTGTGTGTGCTGGGGGATGTTTGGAGCATGTGGGTCCTCTTGAAGGTGCATTTGGGTGTCTGGATCAGGGACTGTGTCTGTATTTGTTGGCCATCCCCAAGAAATAGTGACTGGCTCTCAGCTCTTCTGAAGGGAGCTTGAGGGATGGGCTAAGGTCTTGCTCTGATGAACTCATCGTTAAATATTTGTAATGAGTCACACGCTCCCAATCACGAATGCTTACTCAATGTCAGCTCATTACCCAGCTTCTTCAAATGATTCACTCGTAGCCTGTGATACTGGCAGAGGGACAGGCCACATTCAACAATTTTCACGACGACGACAATCAGCCGTTGGAATAATCTCCTCAGGGATGTGGTGGGTTCTCCAGCACTGGACACTTCTAAGATTTGTCTGGACAGGGTGCTGGGCCAGCTTATCTAGACTGTGGTTTTCCCAAGAAAGGTTGGACCAGATGATCCTTGAGGTCCCTTCCAACCTCAGATTCCATGATTCACAAGGCCAAAGCAAGGCTGGGTCCTTGCAAGGCAAAGTCTGTGTCCCCATTCTGAGGGCTTCCATGCAGACACTGTTGGTACGAGTGGCCTCTGCTACCTTTGAGAACAAAGGGAATGTTCATCCCTCCCTAACCTGAGGTGCTGTACGTCTGACCTGGCTGCCATAAGACCCTCTGTTGGATGCAGTGAGGCTCTTTCAAAGCTGGATCAGCAGGAGGACTTCAGAGACACTCCTGGACACCAGCTGACTGAAAAAAGAACCCAATGAACTACAAGGGGCTGGGTTGATGTTCTTCTTGAAGGGCACCAAAAGCAGAGGACGAATGAGTCATAGAATGCCAGGTTGGAAGGGACCTCAAGGATCATCTAGTCCAACCTTAAGTATAGTTTAAGTGAGATGGGCCAGTACCCTGTCAAGATGAGTCTTGGAACTGTCTAATGGAGGGGAATCCACCACTTCTCTTGGGAGACTATTCCAATGTTTAATTGTTCTAACCAGGTGGTCACTGCGGGCAGGACACTTCTGCAATGCATTGCTAGAGGTTGAGAAATAGGTCTGAGATGTAATGACTGTGTGTGGACCAACAGCAAAGACTCCACTGGGTTCTGTAGAGCTGCTTCTCCTCGGTGATCAGTGGCTTGGAAGGAGACCAAAATGTGATCTGTGAAAAAAATTCTGGTGGCTGTAAGGATGTGGGGGAGCTGTATCGATGTAATTAAGGTGGTGGTTCCATGATCCAGAGCTGGACTGATCGTTCAGGACAGGCACCCAAACGAAAGCGGTTTGGGGAAGCAGGGTGAACACCGAATGGAAGCTGGACATCCCACATGTGGCCGTGACTAGCACTCAGGTGAGATCCTTGGCTGGAGAATTGCAGTAGTGGGGCTGTGGCTTTACTGCCATTAGTCACCGGGGCCGATCAGAAGGATGTTGGTGAATTGGAGAAAAGTCAGTGAAGAAAGTGATTGATGAGGGAAGATGGGAAACAGAGGCTCTGCAGCGGAGGTTTGGGTTGTTGGAGGTGACCTGGTCATAGGGGGCTAAAGCCTGGCTGGAGAACCCCCGTGTTCTACCCAGCAAAGGTGGTCCTAAGCCCAGAGGCTGGAAGGTGAAGCTCAATAGGCCCAGGCTAAGCAGAGGTGCAGGTTTTATGGATGTTATTCAGTTACCAACAGCACAGAGTTTTCAGAGAATATAGCAATACCTGCTGGGAAGAGGAACGGCCTGAGGGCAGGTCAAGCACTCCAGCTTGGTGACATTCACTTGGAAATAAGCATATAAGGAAAACAATCTATTGAGTGTTTCTTTGTGGTCTATTTGAGCTTGGTTTCATATTTCCAGCTGGACTTGGACAGCTGGTGCTGATTTTAAAAAGAACAAACAAACAAACTCCTGAAAAATCAAACCAACCAAAAGACCAAAATCCAACACATCTTCCTGTGCCACCAGAGGCCTGGCATGAGACTTCTGGCATCACAAGGGGTATGAGGAAATGGTGAGAACGGGCAAGCTCTTCTTGCCTGGAGGAGCTGAAAATTGAGAACCGGCATGGGTGTGATTCCGGGCTTTTGGAGAGCCCTGGCTTTGCATTTGCTCCTTCTTTCAGTGGGTTCCCTCTTCCCTTGCCAAGCTGAGCCATAGGCTGAGCAGACACTAGTTCTTACTCCTACCTTTGGATCTACTCATCACCTAAGCTCTTTGGATCGGATTCCACCTCCTCCTTGTCCTCCTCTGCTCAGAGAGGGACACCTGTGGGAACAGTTTTGTTGGCACTGTGGAGGAGCTAATCTCCTCCTATTGCCTTGATCATGTGTTCCTCTTGCTCTTACATCCAAGGTGCAGCCTTGAGATGGAGCCATGTCTCCCTCTTCTCCTAAAAGCTGTCCCTGCTGTAGGATGCTTGGGGTTGTAGCTTGAAAGACAGACTCCTGCACTGAAAATCCGTGTTTTTGGGGCTGGTGGGGAAGACCTGAGGTGGGCATCCCTTTAGAGAGATCCTGGGAGCTCAGGAAGGTGGATTTTGGCTCTCCTTGTGCCAAGCCCAAGTCCTGAGGAGAGGACACTGCATCAATTCCTCACCTGCAGCATAGTGGCAGAGACCTTCCTTGCCAGCACGCTCATTAGGGTGTTTTAATTATTGAGACACTCATTCTAATTGTGTCCCCTGGTTCCTGTTCTGCTGAGATTACATCTGCTTCTCATTTTCTGCACGCTGGCTCTTCTCCAAGCCACTCTGCTGCGCATATGGAGCATGCACAGGGGAGACTCGCCCAACGGACCAGGGAGTGGGATGCTCATTGCCCTCCTCCACCCACCACTAACCATCTGGGAGGAGAGCTGGAGACACCAGGGAGGGCCCCAGAACAGCCTTGGGCATGGCTTGGTGACAACTCCTATGTCCCCACGATGGCCTTGCCGACTGGCCCTGTGCTTCTGCGTGCAGCTGTATGGTCCCAGTAGAGATCAGCCATCCTTGAATGCTGCTGTGGTACCCTCAGGAGAGATGCAGCTTCTTCTGGACAGGGAGATGTTGCAGATGCTTTGTACATCCAGCCCTAGAACCAAACTGGGGTTGTTTATTTTCCTCTATGACCATCTACATTTTCAGTTCCACAGCCTCAGTATTGTCAGCTCTGTTGTCAGCATCTGATTTATGCTCCTGGGTGCTTTAGCTGTGCTGAAAAGGGTTTGGAGAGCAGAATGCTCTCAGATGTTGAAGATGGATTATGGGGAAACAGCCCAGTGGAGGAACATCTACACGTGCAGTCTGCTACAGGTGGTTTAGATGGGTCTGTTGGGTTGGTTGAGGATGTTCTGGGTAAGAGCCATCATCTGCATCTCTGACGCCTTGGAAGATGCCTCGAGAGATCCAGCAGTGTCCAGATAAGCAGCTGTATGTAACCACCGCTGCCACACCAGAAGATCTTTTTTTTGGTGAGTAAATCAAGGTTCCTGTGCCCAGGTCAGGATGTCCTCAGGATGAGCACTGCCTGATTTCGGGTGAGGTGTTTCCCTGCTGGCCTAGGACGATGTGCTTGAGCTACTCTGGGCCTTTGTTTAACAGCTCTTCACCCTCTCTGCTTATTATTCATTAGTGGGGTGTTTTAGACAGCAGTCATCACCTCTCTACTGGTTTTTCACCAGGATGAGCTCTTCTGGTCTTCTATCATAAGACTTCTCATCCTACGGATGACCTCCACAGCTTTCCCTGCATCCAGCCCTGCTTGAGACCATCTTTTGGACCTGCACACACTTTTCCAGATGAGGATTCATAAAGCCTTACTCTTATTGCTCCTCTCACCCTGTTATCCTGCTCCTTCAGACCCCCTCTTCTTTATGGCTCAGGCTCCAAGTCTTCAATGACCTCAGTGATGCCTCTTAAACTGTCATCTTCCTTTTTTTTTTCCCTTTTCCAGCACATTTCTGCTATCTGGCCAGTAACAGAACATAAATGCAGCCAGTCTTCAGGAATGGGCTGTGAGGAGCTCCATTCGAAACATCTCTCCCTTTTCAGCAACCCCCCTCACATCTTCCTCTCTGCCTGACAGCTCATCCTGGTGTGTTCACCATCACCCCCAGCCTGACTACAGATTTCTCACCACACCCAGCGCTTTGCTGAAATCCTGGTAGATGACATTAATTGGAATTTCTTTCTCTAAACAATGATCTTCTTGAAAATAGCTGCCAGCTCCCCTGGCATGGACACACTCTGTTAGTGCAGCACCATTTGATCTTGTTTCAGACGTATGTCTTTGTTTTGGTCCCAGCTTGCTTCAGAAACCTTGGGTGCTGCTGTAGCTGGGCTGTACAGTCTGTAGTTGCTTTTGTGTATCTACTCTTCTTTCTCCAGTCCAGGAACTACCAGCTTCAGTCCAGGGCTCCAGAGATGCTGAGGGGCCTGGAGCAGCTCTGTGCCCAGGAAAGGCTGAGAGCCCTGGGGCTGCTGAGCTGCACAAGAGAAGCCTCAGAGGGGATCTGAGCAATGCTGAGCAAGAGCTAAAGGACCCATGGGGGCAAGAGGATGGGGCCAGACTCTTGTCAGTGATGCCCAGGGACAGGACAAGGGGCAACGGGCACCAACTGGAACCCAGGAGGTTCCATCTGAGCAGGAGGAGCAAGTTCTTTGGTGTGAGGGTGTGGGAGCCTGGCCCAGGCTGCCCAGAGAGGTTGTGGAGTCTCCTTGTCTGGAGAGATTCCAAAGGTGCCTGGACACAATCCTGGGCCCCCTGCTCTGGGTGACCTGCTGGAGCAGGGAGGTTGGACAAGATGATGTCCAGAGGTCCCTTCCAACCCCACCACGCTGGGATTCTGTAACTACATTTGCTGTTCTGCAGAAAGAGGAGAGTAATCCATAGCCTGTAATCACATTTCCTAGCTCAACATAATCATTAGTGATCCCAACTCTAAGCACCAGTTTTCCACAGGAGACAGGGCAGAGATGATCTGGACCTGCTGATTAAAACATGTTTGATCTCAGTCTGATGCTCAGCTTAACCAAGCTGTTCCCACTGGCCCACTGCCTGTCTCTCTTTCCGAGCTGGCACCTTTTCTCTGTCCCCTTGGTTGCAGCTCAGGTTCCTAGAGCAGTTAAGGTCAATGATGAGCCCTTTGCTCTGAAACCCAGCAAAGCCAGGACATCTGTGCCTGCTGTGACCCACCTGGTCCTCACCTGCCAGTGAATCACTCTCCGGTGATTTCTAGGTAATCTGAAGCAAAATATGATACCAGCTTCCCTTCCCTTTGTCGAACAGCTTTTCGCTGAAGTCTTAGAGTCATAGCATCGTTTAGGTTGGAAAAGACTTTTGAGATCAGGGAGTCCAACCATTAACTCTCCAACTCTTCTCCCATTAGTATTACTGAGTTTTCTGGGAACAGGAACCACAGCCCGTAGAGCTTTAGCTCTCTGTGGTCTCTCCACAGGGCATCATGAGCAGATGTTGGGAGGATGTGCTGGAACCCGTGTTTTTCCATGGGTGACCCAGAGGAACCCCACAGGAGCAGAACCATTGCTCTTGAGAGAACTGGGGAATGCTGGGGAGTACTGGAGGTGTTTCTTAGCTCCTTGAGAATGTTACTTTATAGAGGCCCTTTACACGATGATATTTTGATAGACACGTTCTGGTGGCCCCAGCCCTCACTGTGACGATCCTGGAACCTCTGGGAGGTGCAGGCAGGTGCAGTCCCTCCAGTATCTTTGTTAGGCACCCTCCTGCTCCCAGAATAGATTCCCAGACAAAACTGGGTTATGATGCAATTAAGGCTGAGAATATGAATCAGTGATTTAAGGGGAAAAAAAACCCAGCTTAGTGAGGGAGGTGACAGCAATCCCACGCCGAGCTCTGCTCACAGTTAAGGCAGAGTAAACTATAGAGGCAGGGGTTGGATCTGAGCCCCTTAGCTCTGCCCAGGAGCTGGGCCAGGCTTTGACTAGGCTTTGGAGACCACCAGGCTACCGCAGCGTGATGAGAAACCGTGTTGTAACCTTACGGTTAATGCCGATGCAGTGAAGGTACCTTGCGGGTACCATGGCAACCTGTGCTGGTCATCGGCTTGCTTGGAGCTGGGATGCTGCGGGAGCCGGCAGGCTTAGATGATCCAGGCTTGGAATTGCACTGGTGAAGTGTCATAGAATCATAGAATCAATTAGGTTGGAAAAGACCTCTAGGATCATCAAGTCCAGCCTTCATCCCAGCATCTCCATGATCCCTAGACCATGTCCTGAAGCACCACCTCTACTTGTTTTTTGAACACCTCCAGGGATGGGGACTTCACAAGTCAGGGTGGTGTCAGGAGAGTGAAAAAGAGCACCATGTATAGGTTGATCCCCACCGGAGGTGGCTTTGTCTCCCCACTGATGTGGCTGCTCTTCTCATTCAGGCATTTCTGCGAAGTTTGTGAAGACAAATAGCTCAGAACACTGGACTGGGTAAGCCCTAAATTGATAGACAAGGTGTTGAGAGACATGAGGCAGCACAGGCAGGTCAGAGACCAAGAGCGGGTGGCTTGTAGCATGGAGAATGCCCACATGGTCCCCACTGGCAACAGACCAGCAATTTCCCCTGTGATGTTAGGAGAGGTCATGAGGTCTTCAGGCTGGTGGAAGCATCTCTGTTGTGCCTAATGGAAGATGCTGGAGTCTCTGGTTGTATCAGGACACAGACAGAAGAAGACAGAGGAGCAGAAGTGCCAAAGCCGAGCAATTAGCATCAAGAGCTTGCAGTGCTCGCGCTCTTCCAGATGGCCAGCACAGCCCTGAGGAGCCAGCTTGGCAGTCAGAGTCCTGATCTACAGAAGCACTGACTGTGCATCTTGGTTTCACTCCTGAATTAATGAGGCTGAGAGCACCCATCCAGGGCTGGAGCTCCCCTGGCCTGGGGCTGGGTGACCCCCTGCTCTCCCTTGGCCCAAGACTTCTTGTTCCCAGTCAGGGCACAGCAATTAGCGTCTACAAAGGTTGCTCCTTCTCCTGGGGAACTCGCTAATGAGATGGTGAAGGGCTGTTGTTTTTCAGAGCAGATGGTCACTGGAAGCTTTTCTCAGCCAAGGAATTGCTGAAGTTGTTTGACACAGCCCTGCTCAGGGGCAGGGGGTTCAAGGCAGGAAGGTTCTCGTAAGCAATTCTCAGCCACCACAGGATGGAAGTTAGCTGGTTTTGTCCAAAAATGGTGGGAGACCTGTTCCTTGTCATTGATGGGGTGTTTCCATGTTTATTCCTGGGTCCTTGCTGGAGATGATACCAGCTCCAACCCTTGGCCAAACACTTCTCCAGGTTCTCATCCCCGCTCCCCTGGGTTCAGCGGAGATGGCTACTGGAGCCGGCAGTTCTGGTGAGATGTTGCCACAGTTTGTGACGCAGAGCCTCATTAAAAGCCCCACCATGGGGCTCATCAAGGAAAGGTTCATTAGATTGTGCATGGGCTGATCTTCCAAAAGCCAGCAAACTATGCTGAAGGGTTGGAGGTGGCTGTTGTTCAATGCACCAGCAGTCAAGTTCAGTGCAGTCACAGAGCTGGTGCCCTGGCCTTGGAGCTGGGATTGCAAGTCAGAGAGTTGAGGAAAGTGAAATACATTTATGTGGTCTTGGACGAAAGACCCCTAGAGAGCTCTGGGGCTGGGTTATCCTGGTGTGGTCAAAGCTGTGGGCATGGAAAGGAACATCAGTGACGTGCAAAGTGTGGATAATGTTTGCTTATTCCCAGCCTGAAGTTCCACTGAGCTGTATTTTTGCTGCCTAAGCCCTTCCATCTGCCCTTTCCTTCTTTCATTCCCAAAGAACAGGCTCTAGAGGCATCTGAGTTCCTTCACGTCAGAGCCAGAACCTGAATTAATAATGTGCTAAGAAAATAAAGATAGTTCAACAGACTTTAAATCAAGGAGAACAGCATGTTAAAGAGTTTGAACAAATCACATTACTTTGTGAGCAGCTTCAAGGCTGGCGGAAATAAATCTCCCAGCAATTTATTGATGGTGACAAATTCTTTCAGAAAGAGCCTGCTCAGGGAATGCTTCTCTTTATCACCAGACTCTCTGCGTGAATTAGCTGGGACCAGATTAATGTGTCCCAGTGAAGGTGTCCACACAATTTGTGTCCTGGAGCCTCTGTGTCACCCAGGCTGACATGTCATTTGAATGTATTTGTTGAAATCCATGTTTTTTGGATGCTTCTTCCCTTTGCTGTTGTGTGGGCCTGGGTTTGACAGAACCATTTCCAGAGCAGGTAGGTGGGTCTCCACAAGTGGAGGAGGATGGGTCAAGGGCACAGTCTGTCTTAGCCTGGACAAGAGATCTACTTGTGGAGACCCATAGCAAGAAAAGAGCAACTGGAAAACTTCAGGGTTCATGGCTCAGTTGCTGCCAACGTGTGTCTAACAGGACCACTCACCAGGGCTGTTCTCATGTGGCTGGTGGGATCAAGTGTCTGGACTCTGCCTGACGCTGCTGTGCCCATGTCCTCCAGTGCTCTTCATCCCTCTGCACAGCCAAGGCTCAGGGAAGGACTGAGGGGCAGGAGACTCTCATGTAACACTCTGGTGTGTCATTGGGCGGAGGACTGGCTGGGGAGCAGCCTTGCGTTTGCTCATCCTCGTTTACCAGCAGGTCTATCAGAAAACCACTCTGGCTCAACTAGAAAATGGCTGCTTTGGACTGAAAGCTGCAGGAATTTGTTTTGGAGGTTGGTTGCCTGCAGCCATGGGTGCATTCCTCCTCTCACTTCAGCTCCCAGTTCCCCCTGTTGGTGGGCTGTCTGGAGAGACCTCAGGAGTCTTCTCCATGGGACTCAAGGTCTGGGTTTCTTCCTTATGTTTGTCTGCGTTGCCTGTCCCCTGGAAGCTGTTTCTCCAGGACCTTCTTCCCCTTCTCAGCCTCCCCTGGACTCTTTCCAGCATCTCAGCTTCTATCACATCCCAGCCCAGGACAGACTCCCCAAGCAGGGACCCTCGCCCATCACATGAGGGAGAGCAAGGAGACGTGGGGACAGTTTGGGGCAGCTCTTTGTGCTGCTCGGACTGGTGCTGAGCCTTTGACCTGGTGTCCGAGTGGAAACAGGAAGGTAAAGCCCACCTGCACGGATGAGTTGGGCAGCAAGGCATGAACGCTTCTGTGGTTTCAAGACGCTTGCTCAGGGTGGTGGTGGAGAGCTGGTGTACATCCATGGTTTTGTTAACAAGGGACAGGGAGAGCCCAGAGGTGCCCAGGTTTCTCCCCTTCTCGGGGGTCTCAAGCTGTGCCTGCCTGGACACCGCTATTTACTCAGCAGCTCCACTCCAGCTTAACGGGGAGGAAAGAGGAGAAGTTAATTTATTACCACAAATGACTTTGAAGTAATTAATTGGTCTTGTCAAAGGCAAGGGATAATTCCACGGCTGTATAATCCCAGCAGAAAGATACTTCTTGTCCCCTGACAAGGCAGCTTTGATAGAGCTATTTCACTAACACATGCTGAAGTCAGGGAGGGGACGTTTTATTTAATGATTCACGCTAATTAGAGTGGAGCAGGCGCTCTCCCTCGGCCCCACAGCACAGCAGGAGCCGCGTGTTTCGTGCCAGCCCCATTCCCTGTCCTGCCCGTGGGCACATGGAGGGTTTCAGCCTGAGCCACACAGGCAGGAAAGGTCCCTGGTGACCAGCAGGTCTGGGCATCTGCCTACGGACCTGGCTGAGACAGAATGGAACTGGAAATGAGAAGGTTCCTGACCATCTGGGCTCCCCAGTTCAAGAGAGACAAGGAACTACTGGAGAGAGTCCAGTGGAGGCTCCAGAGATGCTGAGGGGCCTGGAGCATCTCTGTGCCCAGGAAAGGCTGAGAGCCCTGGGGCTGCTGAGCTGCACAAGAGAAGCCTCAGAGGGGACCTGAGCAATGCTGATCAAGAGCTCAAGGGCCCATGGGGGGCAAGAGGATGGGGCCAGACTCTTGTCAGTGATGCCCAGGGACAGGACAAGGGGCAACGGGCACCAACTGGAACCCAGGAGGTTCCATCTGATCAGGAGGAGAAACTTGTTTGGTGTGAGGGTGTGGGAGCCTGGCCCAGGCTGCCCAGAGAGGTTGTGGAGTCTCCTTGTCTGGAGAGATTCCAAAGGTGCCTGGACACGGTCCTGGGCCCCCTGCTCTGGGTGAACTGCTGGAGCAGGGGTTGGACGAGATGATCTCCAGAGGTCCCTTCCAACCCCACTGTGCTGGGATTCTTGATTTGATGAGGGGAAGGAGCATGAAAGCAATCTCCCATCTCAGGAGGAGCAGAGCTGCTGTTTCAAGGACTTTAGTAGATAAATCATGCAACGTGGCACGTTCAACATGCAGCTGTCTTCCTCGTCAGTCACGTGTGCGAGATTTGAGGGAAAAAGACCAGGTCTTCCCTCATTTTCCTGTCTCTTACAGAGCCAGGGTTGCCTAGTGGCTTCTGTTGTAAAATCACACACTGATTGCTTGTCGCTGTGCCCAGCTCTACCTGTTTGCAGGAGCCTGCTGTGGATCTACTGCAGGGTACATATTTTTTGAAAGGAAAATTCTGGCTTAAATGAAATTGGAGGAAACTTTGGTTTCTTTTCTTGTTGCAAATTAAACCTCTGTCTTTTAGAATAGAACTTGAAACAAAACCTACTGATGATCAGTTCTCCATTGGCCCATGTTTCCTAGAATCATGGAATGGTTTGGGTTGGAAGGGACCTCAAAGATCACCTAGTTTGTCCATGTGAAGAAAATGTCAGTTCGTGTCTGGTGAGATGAGACCAAAACTAGCAAGAAAGTTCTCCAACCCCCTGTTTGTCCTCACCCTCTGTCCTGGGGGTTGACTCTTTGGCACTTCTAGAGCTCGAGTCCACCACAACAGTTGTGAAGGGGTTTCCCAGTCTTGTGGTCCAAACAGGGTTGGATGCAGTGTGGGGAACAGCAGGGCCAAACACTGAGACAGGAAAATAAGCAGAGACGTTGAACAGCTGCCCAGGCACAGGAAGAAATCGTGAGTGATTTTGTCATTAATTGCTGTATCATGATGCTGGTACAGAAGGGGGCCTAATTAAAGTGCCTGAGACAACCTTCTGTCTGGCAAATCCCAGCTTTCAAGTGGCTTGACCTTGCAACATCAATAACGCTCCTTAGCTGTGGATTTGGGGACTTAATCCAGCAGCTGCCAACGACCTGGCCAACCCCTTGGCGTTGCTGCTTGGTGGGGAGAAGAGTCTCTTCTCTGGACACCTTCTGGGGGTGCAGGAAGGGCTGCTTTGGATTTGCTGAGTCTAAGGGATCTTTATCTCAAAGGAAGGTCTTCTTCAAAAGACAGCAAATATTTGCTTGAAGCTTAAGAACCATATCCCTGTGCCCTTTCCCTGGCATGACTTGGTCTTCTCCAGGGCTGACTGTGACTGTGGGAGTCCCTGGCTGCAGAGATGGCAACCATGAATTCTACAGGTGCTGAAGTATCTGAAGGACCATGGCTCCTCTCCTTCTCTCTCTGTAATCATAGAATCACAGAATTATTTGTGTTGGAACGGACCTTAAAGATCCTCTAGTTCCGAGCCCCCTGCCATGGGCAGGGACACCTCCTACTAGACCAGGTTGTTCATAGCCCCGTCCAACCTGGTAATGGTTAAGGGAAGCTCTTGGTAGTTGCTGGGGTTGTGATGCTGCTCAGGGAGAGGTCACAACACTTGCAGATATCAAAGAACAGGTCAGCTATAAAGCATCATTCATGTTATCCATAATAGCTTTGCAAAGCTGAACTTGGCTCGCGGGCAAGAGTAATGAGGTGCAATTCTCTGCTTGATCAGCTGCCATTATGGAGGAGTCAGCTGCTCCTGAGTGCTCTGGATGAGCCCAGGAAAGGACACTCTCTTCTCTCATTGTCACCCAAGCATGTTGAGAAATGTCCCCTCAGCGCTCGGAAGGGAGGCTGGAGTCGGCACTCAGTTCTTTCCAGGAAAGGGGGTGGGAGCGTGCCACCAGCCCTGCCCCAGTCGCAGGGGATGAGGAGAAGGAGTCAATGCATCCAACCTGGCTCCATCCTCACCACCCTGGCAGCCTGCAGAGGCTCAGCACGTTGCCTTCAGACCAGGGAGAGCCCAGAAGCTTGCCTGAGCTGCCCAGAGTAGCAGCAGCACTTGCCGCAATCCAGTCCGACAATAAGCCAGAAGTTAATTTTCATTAATTGCCATTGGCAGTTAAATGAAAACCTTTAATCAGGGGAACCTGCATGAATAAAGAATGCTTTTGCCTGAGCCACGGGCAACTATTTTTTGCCTCGAACTGAAGCATCCAAGTGTGCGCTCGCAGTCGCTGTCCTCAAAGACAGAAACGTGTCATTCCCTGCCACGGGGTTTTACCCAGTGCAACCACTGCGGTATTTTACGATATCACTTTGTCAGCACTAAAAAAAAGTGCTTAGATCCCCTTCTGTGATTTATTGCATTTCATAGGTGAATAGATTTTTGATTAGAGAAACACGCAGCTTTTTTTTTTCTATCCAAAGGGCTTGGCCGAGTGATGAGATAATGCAAAGGCTGAACCTCGTATAATTAACAAGTCCTCTAAGATCGGGCTCCTCTAAGCTCCTTTGCTGGCTCCATGGTACAATTAATTAGTTCAGCATCATCTCAAGCCTGGACCACTCCTCCTGGTGCTTTGCTGGGCCGGTGTTCAATCTGTGCTCCAGGGTGGTTATAGGTTGTCCAGAGAGGTGGTGAAGGCCCCATCCCTGGAGTCATTCAAGGTGAGGCTTGATGGGGCTCTGAGCAACCTGACCTAGTTAGGGATGTCCCTGCTTATTGTAGGGGGGTTGGACTAGATGGCCTTTAGAGGTCCCTTCCATCATTTGATGATTCTATGATTCTAAGTGCAGTCAGGATTGATATTTCTGAATGCCAAACTCCTCCATGTGCCCCAGGGAACGTGCATCCTGAGTTTCCCCAAGGCTCATCCAGCTTTTTTTGTCGTAAGAGGCGAAATCTTCAGCAGAAGGATCTCCTCCAGCGCTGAAACCCTTCCAAGCAGTGAGGGCAGAGCGGGAAGCTCCCCACACAGCGATTCCCCCAGGCATGTACTTTTTAACGGAGACTTAAGGAGGAGAGAAGGAATTTAAAGACAAAAATATTAGAGCAGTTGGAGTTAGGCTACTGGCGCAGACACGGCTCCTCTTTGCTCAGGGACAGAGGTAGAGGGTGCAGCACTGGGAAGGGTGAGGATCTACCCAGGAGAGCAAATAAAACCAGAGGAGAAGAGGACTCAGTGCTCTCAAAGCCTGGGACTTGCCTTCATGGGCTCAGCCGTGCTGGGGGCTGCAGATGTGAAGAGGACAAGAGGTAATGACCTCAAGTTGCCCTGGAGAGGTTTAGATTGGATATTAGGGAGAAATTCTTTACTGAAAGAGTGGTCAGGCACTGGAACAGGCTGCCCAGGGAAGTGGTGGAGTCACCATCCCTGGAGGTGTTAAAAAAATGAGTAGATGTGGCGCTTTGGGACATGGTCTAGGGATATGTCAGGGAGATGTTGGGATGAAGGCTGGACTTTATGATCCTAGTGATCTTTTCCAGCCTAAATGATTCTATGGTGTGATGGGATTGCTCAGGGAAGCAGGGGTCAGGGGAAGCTCTGTGGCCCTCAAACCTTGGTGGTTTGAGGACTCTGCACACTACAGTGTTGCTCTTCTCTTCATGGGGCTTTTTCCATGTCCTCTGGGCCAGGCAGAGAAGCTCCCTTCTTGGGCTTGGTGCACACATGGTGGCATTGTCCACTCTTGAGTCCCCGGGCTCTAACAGTTGGTTGCAGCCACTGAGCCCTTCCTGGTGTGCAGGTGACAAGGTGACAGCACCTGCTGCGTTGTCTCTCAGCTGCAGCTCACAATGCTGAGTGCCTGTCGCGCTGGTTCCACAGCCTGGTTAAGGTGTTTCATTATTTTTTAAATGATACTTTTTTTTACTGTTTCCCACCTGCCTGGAGTGTAGGTGTCCAGCTCAAGCAGTGATACAGCTGAAATCTTCACCTCCGTGCAGTCAGCCTGCACATACCCCCAGCCAACTGCAGGCAGGTGTCCTGGGAGACATGGGATCATAGAATCAGAGAATGGTTTGGGTTGGAAGTGACCTCGAAGATCATCTCCTTCCAATCCCCCTGCCATGGCAGGGACACCTCCCACTAGACCAGGTTGCTCAAGGCCCCATTTAACCTCATCCTGAACATCTCTAGGGATGGATCAATACCCTGCACATGCTACAGATCTTCCTCTGTGTCCTGTAGGGCTGGGAGCCCACGTGATCCTGTGTATAGAATCATAAGCTGCACCTCAAGCACTGGTTTTCAGTTTTGGGCCCCTCACTCCAAGAAGGACTTTGAGGGGCTGGAGCGTGGCCAGAGAAGGGCAATGAAGCTGGGGAAGGGTCTAGAGCAGGAGTGTGGTGAGGAGCAGCTGAGGGAGCTGGGGGTGTTGAGCCTGGAGCAAAGGAGGCTCAGGGGAGACCTTCTGGCTCTCAACAACTCCCTGAAAGGAGGCTGGAGCCAGGTGGATTCAGGCTCTTCTCCCAAGGAACATGAGGAAACAGCCTTGAGATGCACCAGGGAAGGTTTAGATTGGACATGAGGAAAAATTTCTTCCCCACAAGAAGAAATTGTTGTCAGGGGCTGTGCCAGGCTGGGCAGGGCAGTGGTGGAGTCCCCATCCCTGGAGGGGTTTCCAAGCCGTGGAGATGTGGTGCTGAGGGCCAGGGGTTAGTGGTGCCCTGGCAGTGCTGGGTTAATGGTCGAACTCAATGATCTTAAAGGTCTCTTCCAACCAGAATGATTCGATGATTCTCTGCAACTTGCCACCAGGCAGGACAGGAAAAGCTGCTGCTACTGTTGAGCAAGGAATGACCCCAGGCCTGATGTGGTTTTGTGCTCCTCTGGGAAGACTCCAGAGCAAACCAGGTTGCTGTAGTGTGGATCTTCACAGCACCCAGGCTCTGCTGCTGCTGCTCACAGGTTCTTTACTCCCTGTGCTTTTGGGAAGGTGTGGGCTGGGGTTGCTGCACAGCTGTACGCGCAGCACCCTTCCTGCTCCTCCTGGCCCTTGCTCAGTGTGAAGAGACCAGGCGGTGTCAGAGCTGCAGCCTGCTCTGCTGGAGACAATCCCAGCTAGGGAAATCCTGTCCAACCCATAACATGGCTCAGCTCACAGAGAGCCCTCAGCCAAAGTAATTGTGTTTGCACAAACAACCGTCATCAGTTTAAAAGAGATAAAATCAGCAGGAGCTCATTGAGATGCAGCCACAGTCTCCACCATGGAGCAGAGCTGCTGTCACAGTCTGACACTGGAGCAGCACGGGAGAGGATGCCCTGGGGCAGGGGATGGTCCTTTCTTGGCTGGGGCAGGGGATGGTCCTTTCTTGGCTGGGGTAGGGGATGGTCCTTTTTGGGCTGGGGCAGGGTGCTGGCTGCAGCTGAGGTCTCCAGCGCAGCTCTGCATGGCTTCTGAGAGAGGGGAAGGGGTGAGAGATGCTGGGGACCACAGACTGGGCTTAGAAATGGCAGCAAAGGTTGAACAGACTCCTTCAAAGAAAGGATGGAAACTGCCAGGGCACCTGGAGAGGGGTTGGTTTGGGCTCCCTCGTCTCCACAACTCAACAGCCTGGGGCAAAGCGTGGCCAGGAAAGATGCAGTCACTAGAGAGAGAGATGAGAGAGACAATGGGCAAAAGAGGCATGGGGAAGCCCACAGAAATTTCATAGTATGGTTTGGGTTGGAAGGGATCTTACAGATCATCTCATTTCAACCCCTTTGCTGTAAGCAGGGACATCTTCAACTAGATCGGGCTGCTCAAAGCATCCAACCTGGCCTTGAACACTTCCGGGGGTAGGGCATCTACCACCCCTCTGGGCAACTTGTTCCAGTGTCTCACCACCCTCACGGTGAAGAATTTCTTCCTAATATCTAAAATTTGTGTCTGTAAAACAAGAACCAGCTGGAAATGAAAACTCAGACCATCATCACCAGGACCAGATGCTACCATGAGTTTGGACACTGTGCTGGTGCGTGGCCAGCTCAGAGGTCTCACCCTGACTGGGAGCTGTGATTTTCAGGACTTGGCTAATCACGGTGCCATGAGACACATGAAAATCGTGGTCATGGGACCAAAGGGAGGGTTAGACAGGGCTTGGCTGGGCTGGACCAGACTGGATTGGGCTGGAATGGACTGGGCTATACTGGGCAGAGCTGGGTCGGTGTGGGGTGGACTGCATGGAGGGTGCTCTGCCAGTGGGTCCCCACCGAAGCTCCACATGAGCAGATCCTGTGGCTTGCAGGGGACAGAGCTCCCCAGGCAGTGCAACCACAGACCACAAAAGCCCCCCATGACTCCATGAAGAAGGCCAAAGCAGTGATGGCTTAGGGGAGAAATTGCTCAAAGGGGCATCCTGCTCCCAGGGCTTGACTTGAAAATGTTCCTTGAGTAGCTTCTAATGGCCAAATCCTTCTGCCTGAGACCCTGGGAGGAGCTCAGGCATCCAGGTTGTGCCAAGAGCTTGGGGGTTTTGGTGGTATGACCAAGTATATTTATTTGCAGGTCAATTTTCCTTCTCCTGGCATGGCCTGGACTCTGTTATTGCTGCATCTTTTAGCGTTGAGGGTGTTCCTTGAAGCTGGATGTGGATCATGATGCTGTGGTCAGTCTGTCTGGGTCATGGTGACCAACCACCTGGTGCTAGTTCTTCCTCCAAATTGCGTCTATTCAGCCCAGGTTCCAAGGCTCCTGTTGCCTTTCTCCAGAGTGAAAGCTCCATCCTCAGAGTTTGCTCTTACAGATCTGTCTCACAGAGGTGGGGAGGGCATGGAGGTGGGAGGCAGCGGCAGGCAGAGCTGGTGACGCACGCTCATCCTCTGGAGCTTGTGTGGGACTGCGGGTGGGAAGGCTGTGCTGGGCTCCTGGTTCAGGCACAGGCATGTAGGCAGGTTCCTGGAGAGAGGACTGGAGCATCTCTGTGCCCAGGAAAGGCTGAGAGCCCTGGGGCTGCTGAGCTGCAGAAGAGAAGCCCCAGAGGGGATCTGAGCAATGCTGAGCAAGAGCTCAAGGGCCCATGGGGGGCAAGAGGATGGGGCCAGACTCTTGTCAGTGGTGCCCAGCGACAGGACAAGGGGCAACGGGCACCAACTGGAACCCAGGAGGTTCCACCTGAACAGGAGGAGAAACTTGTTTGGTGTGAGGGTGTGGGAGCCTGGCCCAGGCTGCCCAGAGAGGTTGTGGAGTCTCCTTGTCTGGAGAGATTCCAAAGGTGCCTGGACACAGTCCTGGGCCCTTGCCTGACCTGCTGGAGCAGGGGGATGGATGAGATGATCAACAGAGGTCCCTTCCAACCTCAGCCCTTCTGTGATTCAGTGAGAGCTCCCAGAGCCTGGCCGCATCTCCCTGGGATCTGGATGTGACTCTGTAAGCCTGGCAGCAAGTCTCATCCCATAAAGCTGGATTGCTGCTTGAGCCTGGGGTGGGAAGGTGCAGTGGGTCTGCAGTGAGGTTCTGCAGTCCCCTGAACATCTTTATGGCCAGCTGTGCCCCCAGCATCCCTTTGATGAACCATCCCTTGTCCTGGGGGCAGCAGGAAGGTCTGCATGATCGGGGTGAGCCGGCCCAGCAGGGATGCTCTCCTTCCTCTGGAGCATCCCAGGCTGCCAGGAGTGGGGCCGTGGGTCTGGGACAGACACATTATGGACAACCTTGGATGTCTTGAAGGGGCTGTGATGCAGGCACCAGGGATTAGAAGGGCTTTTGGGGGGGGGGGACACAAGGATGCTGGGGTTGGGCAGGCTCAGCCCCCAGCCCTGCGCTCTCCCACGGTCTGGCTTTCCCAGGCAGGCAGCTCACGAAACTTCTCTCGTCTCCAGTTGCTGTGCTCCACCTTTTATTATAATTGATTCTGCATCGCCATAGGAACCCGCTCCAGCGTGAGTGAGGAGCAGCTGCCTTCCCTGCGCGCACTCCAGGAGAGAGGCGGCTGCTCCTTCCCTGGAGATGGCAAGTGATGGAGCTGGGAGCCCAGGCCAGGAAGGTACCGTCCATGCCCCATCCCCTTTCCAATGCTCCTGCTGTGGGGAGTGCAAGGGGGGGTGGTTCCCTCCACACTCGGCTGGCAGGGAACCCCCCCACTCCTTGGGGTGGTGGGCTCAGGACATGGGGCTGGCTCCATTTGCCTGGTGCTGGGGTCCAGTGTCTCTTCTGATGGTGGTTGTCAGGTCTGGATGGAGAGGGCAGGATGCTGGGCTCTGAGGTGGGATGGGGTGGGAGCAACCTTTCCTGGGGGAAATTTTCCTTTCTTTGGAAATTAGAAGGAAATTCTTCATTCTGAGGGTGGTGAGACACTGGCACAGGTTGCCCAGGGTGGGTGTGGATGCTGATTCCCTGGAGGTGTTCAAGGCCAGGTTCGATGGGGCTTTGAGCAACCTGGTCTAGTGGGAGGTGTCCTGGCCCATGGCAGGGGATTGGAATGAGATTATCTTTGACGTTCCCCTCCAGCCCAAACCATTTTATGATTCTATGGTTATCATCTTCCCGGGTGGCTCAGTTTGGCTGTGGTGGGCTATCCATGTATGCTGGGATGACCATGGAGAGGAAGCATGTGAAGGGTGTACTGCAGAGCCCTGCGCTTGGCCAAGCTTCCCATGCAACCCAGGGATCACAGAGCCTGGGATTTGGAGGCAAGCATCTCTGCTTAGCTGATCCTGCCCCAATCCACTTGGTTCTCCTCTCTGTATCGTGGTCTGCTCATCTTCCCCTAACTGCTGGGCATGGCTGAAATCCTGCCCAGCAGAGCTGCCCTGCTGGGAGAGCCCCTCCACAGTGGCTTGGAGAAGCAGTGGTGGAGAAGGTGGCCTTCCCATTAGCCATGGCCTGGTTTAGCAGAAGACTGGCCAAGCTCTTACATCAGTGTTTGGGGTAGAGGTGTGCTGAGCTGGAGTCCCAGCCTGTTCTGCCATTCCTTGTGGTGGAAGGTGCTTGAAGAGAGATGTTGCAAGCAGGCTTTGGAGTGTGAGGAGACATCGGCCTGTGTTAAGGCAACTGGGGGATTTTCCCTGGGCACGGGTCCTGGCAGCTGGTCCAGACCCATGGCAGGATGTCTCCTGCACCCCATATGTCCTTGTTCATCCAACAAGCCCTCACAAGGCTGGGTGATGGAGAGAAGCTGAGAGGGGTCATGAAGGAGCCCCAAGGATCCTGCTGTAGGTAACAAGCATCAGGGCACCCAGCCGTGGGCTGTGGTCCCTTGGCAGAGACTGCTGCCGCCTGTCCCTGGGTGTTTGTCTGTATGACCACCCCGTAGGTGGTTCAGACAAAGCCAGGCTGAAGGTGGAGGAGGTCTCAGCATCCCTCCTGGGGCACAGCGTTGTCTGTACAACATACCTACCCACCTCGGTGGGAGCAGGAGGGTCTCTCCCTGCCAGGGAGGGTGCAGGGTGCTGGGGTTAAGGGCCAGGTGCCTCCCTGGCAGCAACAAGAGGGCAGCTGGGAAGGTGAAGCTGCGCCCACTGCTCTCCCGCAGACCAGATTCCCAAAATGGGGAACAACTTTGTTCCTGCTGGGGAAGGACAAAGGAGATGGCCCCTGCGTGAGCTCGGCACGAGCAAAGACAGGAGCAGATTTCCAGGGACAAGGCAGCGCTTTGGGATGCATAGGAAGGGAAGACAGAAGGACACCTGGACAGATCCAGCCCTGTTTGCTCCCAGGGAGCATCCCATAAAGCCTCTGGAGAAGGCAGCCCTGCGTTCCCGGCATCCGCCAGCCAGCAGCTTCACAACGTGCTTTGGCCAGGGGCACAAATACCTCCGAGGACACAGCTCGGCCCTTCTACCCAGGGCTGGATGTCCTGCTGGAAGTCCAGCTTCCCCTGGCAGAGCCTCCAGCCGTGCGCACGCTGCCAGCCCTGCAGGGACCCCTCTGCTTGACCCGGCGGCAGCATTGACTGAAAAAGGCAACGCAAACCCTGCGAAGCTTTCAGCTGCTCCGCCAGCCCCGCGCGGCAGGGCCAAGCACAAGGCTGCTCGTCCCAGAAAGGCGTCCGGCCCCAGCAGGGACAGACAGACCCACCTTGGACAGACGGACCCTTTGCCCTGGGAGCGCCGCAGCCCTGGTAAAGCCTTTCCCCATCCCTAAGGAGCGTAGATCCTAGAAATCCTCCTGCTTAGGCAGGATCTTGCTTGCCTGCAGTCCTCGCGAGGGGGGTTGCTTTCCCAGCTCCTCAGCGATCGCGTCGGGGTTGTGCGCCATGTGCAATGAGTGTTAACCGAGGGGGAGAACGTGGAGCTGGGTCCTGTGAGACCCCCCCGGGTCCTGTGAGACCCCCAGCTCCCATGGAGCATCTCTCAGCCCCTCACCTGGTGCTGGTGCCTATGTTGAGCAGCTCCCCTGCCCTGCTCATTTGGACCAAAGAACCACCTTTGTTAGACATTCCCGGGACCCTGGATGGGGTCTGTCTCTTGGATTTGTCTCCTGGCTGTCTCAGATGGATTGGTTTGGGGAGCGACAGCAGGTTGGAGCTTTTCAAAGCAGGGTTATTTGATGTCCTAATGTATTTGCTCCAGTCCTTGCTGTGTTCGCGGGCATTTTGTTCTGGTCGCTAGAAAAGCTTCCTTGGAATGTAAGCATTTTAGCCCCTCCTAGGTCTCCTCCATCCAGACTAGCTCTGCTTTCTCCTTTTAAGACGTTCGTCTCATTTCTCATTGTTATATAATGGTAAATGTCTATTTTTGGTGATAAAGGTACTAAGTTGGAGGTATTTAAAAGTGTGTAAACGGAGTAATCCCCCGGTTGTTGGACTCCATCCATGACACCATGCAATTAAACCCCGCTCCGTGTCCTGTCATCCTCCAGTTTCATTCTTGGAGCAGATCAAGCCTTTCTGGTGCAATTCGGCTTTATTGTGCAAATCATGTTGGTCTTTTTTAATTCCGGCTGATAAACCACACGACTTTCAGTGCCAGGTCTTGCAGAGCTGATTAAACCTCCCAGCACCTTGAGGTGCATCTACTCAAGACCTGGGGAGCTGCTTTAGCACTGGGACCCCCCCCACCCAGAGCTGGTCCCCAGCATGGAGCATGGACTAACGCAGAGCACAGCATGGCTTGGCCAACGCCACCAGCCTCCTCCTTTATCTGATGGTGGGAGGAAACTGCTTGAAGGAGGAAACAGATTTTTTTATGGGCAAGGTTACACCACTGTGAATTGGAAGCCAGCAATACCCAAAATGTTAGTATCCAGAAATTGCTTCCCGGCTGGCACAGAAGACTTTCTCCAGTTGCTTTCCCTGATTAGGCTCTGCTTCTGCTTTGGACACTTCTTAGAATCACAGGCTGGGTTGGGTTGGAAGGGACCTTTCAAGCTCATCTAGTCCAACCCCCCTGAACCAAGCAGGGACATCTGCAACTCGAGCAGGTTGCTCAGAGCCCCGGCCAACCTCACCTGCAATGGTGCCAGGGATGGGGCAGCGACCACCTCTCTGGGCAGCCTGGGCCAGGCTCTCACCACCCTCAGTGCAACAATTCCTTCCTTCTCTCTAGTCTAAATCTCCCTCTTTTAGTTTCAAACCATCCCCCCTTGTCCTGTCCCAACAGGCCCTGCTCAAAAGTCTGTCTCCATCTTTCTGACAGGCCCCTTGAAGTCCTGAAGGAGCCACCAGAAGGTCTCCCCAGAGCCTTCTCTTCTCCAGCCTCTTGTGCTTTCCCACCCACCACCTATCTCTAGGTCTTGACTCCTGGTCAAAAGCCTGCAAGGACTCAAAGGGTGGATTAAGCCTGCTCTGGCAGGAGAGCCTGGGTGTCGTCCAGCGAGCAGGCTGAGTCATGGCCGTGCTGTGCGGCCCCATCCCCGCCGAGAGCCCATAACGCCCGTCACTGCCCACTCAGCTCCTGGGTCTGGAGGTGTCCGCCGTGGGGAGGGTGAGCCCTCCGGACCAGCTGGCATCTTGGAGCGGCAAACACCGCTCCGCACTTCTTTTGGAATAAACATCTCATTAGATGTTTGCCATCCCCAAATTAACATTTAATTCATGTTTCAGCCCCAGAAAAATCTCAGCACGGCGTTGCCGGGTTGTTGACAGTGATCCTCTTCCTCTGTGAGCTCTGTCCCTATTAAGCAATTTCCTTGCTCATGTATTCTTTTTAGTTACTAAGGGAACATGAATCTTAATAAAACTCAATCAAACGTTCCTTAAATAACAGCTGCCTTCATTTAACTGTCTTATCAGCGGGGGTTTTTTTTGCTCTGCTCAGAATTCCCGGGAAATTAAGAGCGGATTCTTCAAAGTATCATGGAAAAGCACATCCCAAATGTGAGGGAACTCCTTTGTCCTGGCTACTGTAGCATGTAATTCTGGGGATGCGATTCGGCAGAAAATCTTGGGTTTTGTCCTGAATGTGCCTGTTCCTCCCCCCACTTCTGATGTGAGTCCACTGGGCATCTCCAGATACACGATCTGTGCTCGGGTCACTTGGATTGCAGCAGGGCCTGTCCTGACCATCTCTGGCACCAAGAACCGTGAAGGGTTTTTTTTTTTTTAACCCTGATGTGTCCGTGGGGAGGGCAAAAAGTGTCTTCCCCACAAGGGCTGTCCCAGGGCAGTGGTGGAGTCCCCATCCCTGGAGGGGTTTCCAAGCCCTGGAGATGTGGTGCTGAGGGCCATGGGTTAGTGGTGACCTGGCAGTGCTAGGTTAATGGTTGGACTCAATGACCTTAAAGGTCTTTTCCAACCAAAACTGGATGATTCTAGGGTCTCTGTCCCAGGAGCTGCAGCTAAAGGAGAGCGGGCAGGTCCTCAGCTGAGGTGACCTGTGCTGAACCTGCTCTGCCCTGCTCTGTATCTGGGGGCCTTGGGAAGGGGCTCTGCCTTTTCCTTTCCCACTGATCCTGCTCCCAGAAAGAGACAATATTGTCTCCCATGGGAAGGCTTTGGCTGTTTCCTGGTATCTCTCAGGGAGGCTTTTTTCTCTTTCTGGAGCCTCCACAGCACTGAGAGCTCTTCAGCTCCAGGATGCTGCACAGGGAGGGTGGTGTGATCAGTGAACTCCATCCAGTGCTGGTTGATTGAGGGTTTCAGAGGTGCCTTGTGGTGTTTTGCTAGGACGCCTCATGACTGAGGTCCTTTTAACATTCTTTGTTCTCTTTGTCCTGCTTTACATCCCTAGCCCAAGAAAGCTGGACCCTGGAGATCTTTCCTCAGTGACGTGGCTGCTTGGACACAACCTTCTCCTCCTTCTGCTGCAACAGCGATGCTGGTGTCCCCGTGCAGCTGCAGTGAGGTAGGTGCCCTCTTTCTCCATCGGGACTCAGCTCCTTCTGCACCTGGTGCAAAACCGAAGGCAGTCTTTGTGCCAAGGGCAATGCAGCAGCTGGACAC
This sequence comes from Eurystomus gularis, assembly GCA_013400335.1. Lineage (NCBI taxonomy): Eukaryota > Metazoa > Chordata > Aves > Coraciiformes > Coraciidae > Eurystomus > Eurystomus gularis. The sequence continues at coordinate 91,255 of VZZY01010613.1, forward strand.
ACGTCCCTCAACAAGAGTGGGCAGACTCTAAGCTTGTGTCCGTCCTGGGAGAACTTCAAGATGAGACTAGCTAAAGCCTTGAGCAGCCCACTCTGACTCCACAGCTGAGGTCCTTCTCAGGGTGAATTTTCCAATGATTCAGGGTGCAAAGTGTTCTGCAGCACTAGCCTGGAGAGGTGGGCACCCTCTCCAGAGGATGGCTGGGGATTTATGACCAGAGAGGCAAGCTCCACACCAGTGCCTTGGGTTGCCCACTCATCCCATGCCTTCATGCCACTCGTTGGTGGCTTCTTGAGCTTGCTAGATCCACTTGTGGACTTCCCTGTCCCTGTTTTTTTGGCAGAGTTGCTGTAACCCGTGGCCTCACCATCTCTGCTTTCCCCTCCAGGAGCTCTTGGCCTTGGCTGGAGTGAATCCCAAGCTCAACGTGGCCGCACTGGTGGCTATGGAGTGAGCTGCTCTGGGTGCGTGGGCACAGCGGGAGGCTGCCGCCGGCCGAATGCGCCCTGCCCACGCGCTCCTCGCCTCTGCCATGAATGATGCATCGACGATGGATTATGAACTGCTCTCCCCTTCCTTGGTGGAGCACCCGGCCGGCGCCGCGGGGATGGATGCTGAGCAGAAAACCGTCTTTGCCTTTGTCATCTTCCTCCTGGTCTTCTTGGTGATGCTGATGGTGCGCTGCTTCCGCATCCTGCTGGACCCCTACAGCCGCATGCCCGCCTCCTCCTGGACTGACCACAAGGAGGGGTTGGAGAGGGGCCAGTTTGACTACGCCTTGGTGTAGAGGGCAGGGATGGGGCGAGCCTGGGTGCTCTGTGTGCCTCCCACCCCAGCTGGCCCCGGCCCCGGCCCCCCCTTCCTCTGTGGTGTTGCCCTGACCCATCAGGGATGCTCTGGGCAGCGAGCTGAGGTCGGGCTCTTGCCCAGGGTGGGTTTTCTAGGGGTTTCTCTCTTTTCTAAGCACTTTTCAGGCCTCTTCGCGGTCTGCAGGACTCTTGGAGAGACGC
>VZZY01010613.1:92391-134135 GCA_013400335.1 Eurystomus gularis
CCCCTCCTCCTGCCCCCCCCCAAACCCCCATGTCACCCTCGTCCGTGTCCTCCGGGGAGTGCTGACCGTGGTCCAGTGCGCGTGTGTGTCCCTGTAGCTGAGCTGTGTCTGTCGGGGGGTTTATAGGCACCAGACCCAAGTGCTGGCTTTGTTCCTCTCTGTGTGGCACCCTCAAGGGAGGGGGAGATGGAGGCCCCCCCATTTGCAGCCCCCTTTTGGCATCCAGCCCTGCAGCCCGCTCTTCGCTTTACACCGTCGTGACCTGTCCCTGGCCCAGCTGGTGAAGATGGTCTGAACAAGGTGCAGTCATGCAGCCACCTGCAGACCTGCCTGGATGGCCCTGCTGGGATCCCAGAAGGGAGCAAAGGTCCCACATGACACCCGGGAGGTGCTCCTCAGCCAGCTCAAGGCTGGCAGCCTCCCACCGGCATCCCATTTGGGCCAGGCCCTGCTCCAGCAGGAGCTGCGTGACCAACTCATGTCCAGGGGGTTGCTGGGGGTGGCCGGCCCTTCCCTGGCCATCCTGCATCTGGGTTTCAGAAGGGCTGTGTAAATAGTCAAGGGGAACACAAGGTTGTCCTCCCGCTCCTCTGTGGGACCATGCCTGTTGAGTAGGGGTGCTGCAGCTAGCCACAGGGCTAGCAAAGGCCATGGTGGGTTATGGCTGTGGGCCACTGAGAAGCTTTGTACTAAGGGATTTGAGTCCATGGGGGAGAACCTCTTCCCCCACCATGGAAATAAAGCTGCACTGTGCTAACCCCACACAGCTTTTCCTCTGCTCTTTGGTGCGTCCCAGCAGGACCGGCCATCCCCCAGGCCATGGTGGGCTGCCCCATCTCTCTGTCCAAGCCAACACCCCACATCTCCCAGCCCAAGCTGGAGCAGCCCCAGAGGGGATGGGTGCCATCACCAGCAGGCCACAGTGCTGTGGATGCCCCATACCAGGGCACGTGCTCTGCCAGAGACTTTCAGGAGGTGCTCCTTGGCCACCACATGGCACCTGGGCCAGTGTGGCTGGCCAGGGACAGTTACAGCCTGGCCATGTCTGCTGCAGGACCTGTGGGCTGCGCCTTCTCCGTCAGTCTGGGTCTGCACAATGTGAGCAGGCTGGAAGGTGGTAGGTTCTGCTGCATCCCAAGGGACCTTCTGGATGTGCAGGTCACCCCTGGAGAGTCCCCAGGGTCTGTACATGGAGGAAGGTGCTGGGTCACTGCTGGGTGCTGTAGAGAAGTGCCCAGCAGGCCATGGGGACCCTGGCCCAGTGCACCCTGCTTCTGCACCTCCTCTGGCACCACACTGCTGGACACAAGCCTAGCACCTGCTGCCAAGCCCAGGAAGCTTTTTGGAGGAGCGTTTCCAGCTGTCTGAGCTCAATGGGAGCAGGTTTTCCTTTGCTCAGGTCTCATGGCATGATTGTCCCCTCACCCAGAGTGTCCCAGCTCTCCCAGCGCCCAGCGAGGTGGTGGTGGGCTCCATCCTGCTCGCAGGGATGCTGCGGCCCTGCCTGCCCTCTTGTGGCCTCCACAATGGGAGGCCAAGAAGAACTTGTTAAAACCAACCGCGTCAGCCTGGAACTAGGGTCTGAGCTGAACTCAACCAGCTGGACCCTGTCTCCTGGACACACGACACGATCTCTGGCCAAGCCCTTGGATCATTGCACGCCCTGCACGTAACATTCACTGCACGGTCTAGATGAGCCCCACATTGCATGAACTCTGCTTGGCACAACTGCCAGCAAGCAGCAAGAGCTTTGCTGCTCCTCAAAGCAGAGTGAGCCAGGAGCCACCGGTGCCCACAGCACAGGCAGAGACCATCACTTCCCTGACCACAGCACCGAGCAGGGCAGGAGCGGTGGCAGCAGGAGGCTTGGTTCTGCTCTCCTGCATCCCCTCTGGCTCCTCTCCTTTCTTAGAGTCATAGAATCATGGACTGGTTTGAGTTGGGAGGGACCTTTCAAGCTCATAGAGTCCAACCCCCCTGCAGGGAGCAGGGACATCTGCAACTAGAGCAGGTTGCTCAGAGCCCCAGCCAACCTCACCTGCAATGGTGCCAGGGATGGGGCAGCCACCACCTCTCTGGGCAGCCTGGGCCAGTGTTTCTTGTCTCTTCTTTCTTGTGCTCCCCCATCCCTGTCACCACTCCTCAGCCCAGCAGCAGTGGTGGGGGGCAGACCCCCTCCCAGCTCAGTGACCTGGTCTCAGACTCACAGAATGGTGGGGGTTGGAAGGGCCCTCTAGAGACCATCTAGTCCATGCCCCCTGCCAAAGCAGGTTCATCTAGGGCAGGTCACACAGGAACACATCCAGATGGGTCTTGAAAGTCTCCAGAGAAGGAGACTCCACAACCTCTCTGGGGAGCCCGTTCCAGTGCTCTGTCACCCTCACAGTCAAGAAGTTCCTCCTCATCTTGAGGTGGAACTTCCTGTGTTCCAATTTGTGCCTGTCTCCAGCTCAGCCCTCTGGCACCGCTCTGCCTTCATGCCCCTTGCTGGGAGAGAGCAAAGATCAGGAGATCCTTTGCTCATCGTCTGACCCCCCTCCCTCACCTGCCTCCTGCTCCGAGGCTTTGGGAAGGAGCCCAAAGCCCCCATGGGTGCTGAGACGTGCAGGGGTGGGAGAGCTGAGTGAGGTGAAACCATATCCCTGAGGAGCTCAGAGAAGAAACCAGCCAGGGCTCCCTCCACGCCGGAGCCAGGACAGGTCCTGCTTCTGAGGTGGCCTCCCCACCACCCCTGGGTCCCAGCTCGGTGCGACCATCGCTGCGCCCAGGCGAGGAAGAAGACACAGAACCACTTAACCCAAAATAATTTTATTGTTGCTGTTGCTTCTGATACAAAAAGGAATTCCACAAAGAGCCACCTCTCTGCGGGACAAGGGGGCTCAGGTTTTGGGTTTCAACGCTTCCCCCCCCCAAAAAAAACCAACCAGCAAGAAATGTCAATACAAAAAAAACCCCAACTCCGCACGAGGAACGAAGGAAACCTTGAGCTTTTTCATTTGAGACGTTTGGCTCAACACACGCACACAAACCCATCTCCACTAATTTATTATTATTAATAGTTTGTTGGTTTTTTTTTTTTAATTAAAAAAAAAAAAAAGCACCTGTTGGAAAAAACAAAACAAACCAAAACAAAATAATCAACCAAAAAACAAAACCCCAAACATCAGGCCACCCATCCTGTCACGAGCTCTGGGACTCTTGCGGAACCCAGAGCCTGGAGCTGCACCTTGCAGAAGAGTTTTCAAGTCTGACGTTAATTAGCCCGAATACAGTATTCACACACCCCCCCCGCCCCGCGCGGCCGCGTCCCAGGAAGAAGCCCAATCCCCTCCAAGAACCACCACCACCAAAAAAAAAAAGCAATATACGGGAATACACACTCCTCACGACACCGAGCAATCGTCACCTGGGTGGCCAGAGATAAATATGAGCGGGTGGATGGACACAGTGCACCAACGCTGGCGATCCGATGCCAGCACCAGCTCCTGGAAGCTGGAAGCACCTCAGGCTTGTGGAGAAGGTAGTTGTGTGTCACCAGAGTGAATTAGCACCTTTCTTGCCTGTGACGATGCACAGGGGTGATGCAGAACGGAAAAGAGGTTCGTGCAGAAGTAGGGAATGGCAGAGAGCAGCTGGGTGGAGAACGCTTGAAGGAGGAAGAAAAGCCCATGTGGACAGAAGGGTCTGGACAGGCCACAGGAGGTAGCAGGGAGACCTCAAGTCACTTAATTATGATTTTCCAGACTCTTTTTAGTGCATGTCATTTGTTTGCATTAACCAGAGACTGTCCATCGCCGTTGGGTCACCTTGGGCTGACCAAGATGTACGTGACAACCAGAGGGGAGTGACTTGCAGCCCACGATTTCAGAAGGGCCCTGACTGTGGAGGACCTGGCCATAAGCACCAGAGATGGGGTCCCTCAGGGTCAAGGACTGTTTGCAAAAGGAAGGTCTGGATTGTCCCTGCAGAGACATCCCCACCTCCCCCGATCCCCACCTTGCTGGTGGGAAACTTTTCACAGGATTTTCAAACACTTGCACGGGTGGTGGCCAGGAGCTCTGTCCCTGCAGCGTGCCCCACAAGTCCTGCCAAGCTCTCCATCCCCTCTGGCATGGGAGGCATCCAGATGCTCTCCACCAGGTTCATGACATTTTTCCTGCCAGTTTAGTTGGTCCAACCATATTCAAGGATTTGCCTTTCCCCAGAGCTCCTCCTCATTTACAGAAGGACACCTAAACCTCTGGACTTGCTGGAGCTCTGGAAAAGCCCTTCCAGCCCCCACCTCTGGGGCATGCATGTGTTGAGCACACAGCAGTGTGAGATCCCAGGTTCCCCACCGGAGCCTGTGGTCCCCTGGCTGCTTCATGATGTGAGGTTAAGCAACCTGAACTGCCCCTTCACCCAGAGGTGACCTTCTCTGTTTGACAGAGGAGCCCAGGAGGACCAGAGGACATGGAGAGGACAGAGAAAGGCAGAGCACAGCCAGTGTAGGCATGGGATGGTTTCTGCAGCACCATCATGACAGCGCAGAAGCAAAGGAGGAACAAAGAGCTGTTGGGAAATGCGCTAAGACCTCACCGTGCCACGGCTCCTTCTGAAGCTTCCCCCAGCCCCACCTCCCATTCCCTGGGCTGTGGGGGGGGGCAGGTGGCCTGTGACCATGAAGGACAAGCAGCTTCCCCATGGTAGTGCCCTTGCCAGCTCGGACCAACAGTGTCTTGGTTAAAGGAGACAGGCAAGAGCTGAGCAGAGGGAGGGAGTCCCTGCTAACGAGGTTGGAGCCTTTGGCAAAGCTTTCGGGAGCTCTGTGGAGGTGTGGCTTGGTGTTGGCTCAAGCACGCCGTGACGTGGAGGACCCCGGCATGGCCAAGGGGAGCGCTGAGCCCTGAGGGACACTTCCCATCGGTTGTACAGCGCCGTGGGGGAGGTGGGTTCAGGGGGGTGCAGCGAGAGAGGAGGACGTTGTTTCCAGGTGTGGATGGCGAGGCGAAGGACTGTACTGTCGGTCGGGTGGGTGGATCTCATGGATGTTAGTAGAGCTGGAGCTGGAGCTTCATCCTCAGTGCTTGGCCCAGCTCCCCTGCTAAGTAGTTGAGGTGGTTCTTGGCCTCGAGTTTCTGCAGTTCCCTCTTGCGGTACAGGGGCACGCTGACGATTTCCAGCAGGTAGGTGCCAGGCACTATTTTCTTGCGGCCGAGGTGCAGGTAGCTGAGCCCCTCTTTTTGGTGGATGCGGAAGTAGCCATCCTCGTTCCCGTGGGAGATCAGGTACCGCACGCGGTTCTCCAGGGGCTCCACAGCTGGCAGGAGCTCCAGGATGTGCTCCTTGTGAGCCAGGTCAGAGAGGTTCAGCATCATGGACAGAGGAGCATCCACATCCATGCTGGCCAAGTTCACAGCGTGATCCTTCAAAAGGAACCAGGCATGTTACTCACAGATACCAGGAAAAGCCCATGGCCAGGTGAAGGAGGACTTGATTTAGGGGAGTTCTGCCCCACGGGACACCCTAAAGCAGCTCTGGGAAGTGGCTATGACTTCTGTGGTCCTTACTTTCCTTCATGTGCTTCTTGGTACCCTGCTTGTGTCTCTGAGATTGAACCAGCCAGAACCTCAACCCTCATCTTCAGGGGAAGAACCAATAACTTCAGAACATTTTCCTGAAGTGCCCATAATGACCTCCCAGTCCAATCTGTCCTGCCCAGGCCTGTGAACTTCTTGGAGGAGCCTTGGAGAGAGGCCAGAACTTCCCTCCAAGGAATAACCTGTATTTACAGTGACAGGTCCAGCCTGGAGCCAGATGGTAATTGCTGACAGGCCTCTACGGCCCCTGGGAACCTCTCCCCCCCATCAGCTCTCCTTGCTAGGAAACACATCCTTTATTTCTTGGCTGCGTGTATCTCCAGACATTTATGGCCAAACCACACAAGCGTGCATCACTTAAGACTGTCCCGACCTCCTCTAACGTACTGTGAAAGACCTTCCATTTCTGCAGGACTTCTGGACTCGGTGGCTCCACCAACACCCAAGCACCCAGCATGGGTGGGTACAGAGCGAGCTGCTCTCTCCGTATGGACTACGGGTGGGTATAGAGTGAGCTGCTCTCTCCATACGGACTGAGGGAACCCCCAGGAATGGGGACACTGTGTGGGACCCACTGCAGGCAGATACCACCCAGGTGACCCAGCTCCTGCCTTGCTCCCCCCCAGCCAGGATGCCGTGGATTTCTTACCCGGTGCTGCTCGGTGCCATTGACACTGCGTCGCTGCCGACCCCTCTTGGGGTAGCCATTTATCTTGCACTCGTAGCACGTTTCAGGGGAGAGGAGGTTGTCTTCATCCTCTTCTTGGGGGGCAGGAAGGTAGGGACCTTTTCCAAAACCCAAGCCAGAAATACAGTGTCTGGTGGCAGAAGAGTAGAGAGACCCACCTCAGCTTCATGCTTCAAGAAGAAAATCTTACCGTTGTCCTCACAGGTTCTCCATGTGGCACCCAGAAACACGTGGAGGATCACACCCGGGGACAGGACATGGCTTCTACAGAATGGCTCCTACACAGGCCATCATGTTTAGATGTGGCCAGTAAGTTTAGTCTGTCTGTACCTTGGGCTAGACGGATCTGCAGAGCATCTGCTACAGCACTAGCAGCGACACTAACCATTGGATTAGTGAAATGGAAGAGGAGACACACATCAGCATGAGGATCTTGTGATGGGTAAGGAACAGTATGGCACGGAGAAGCTGAGGACTCATGTGGGAATGGGACCTTACTGGCTCCTGGGTCTCCTTCAAACTTCAGTAGTGGCAGAGAGCAAGAGTGTGGTGATAGAGCATATCTGGGGGCACCATGTGATGGCAGCCTGTGATAGCCCCAGGAACGTAGAGGTGCCCGTGGGGACTACCTGCTGGCTGCTCTCTTACCCTTGTCCTGCTCGGAAGTAGCCGCCAGGGCAGCCGCAGAGATAGCCTCCGTCCGTGTTGGAGCAGCCGTAACTGCAGGGGCTGCCGCCGGCCGAGCACTCGTCCACGTCCTGGCACCCACCGAAGGCTTGGTCAAAGTCGAAGCCGGATGGGCAGACACACTTGAAGCTTCCCAGCGTGTTGTAGCAGGAGGCAGAGCCGCAGGCGGTGGGGCTGGAGCACTCGTTTTCATCTGCACCCAACGACAGCAGAACTCGTCAGAGACTTAGTGGAAGGGAGCTCCTGAGCTGCTGGTGCTCCCACCCCACCCAGCCAAGGAGAGCTGCCCACGGCCATCTGCAGGCTGAATCATAGAAGGGTTTGGGTGGGAAGGGACCTTTCAAGCTCATCTTGTCCCATCCCCCTGCAGGAAGCAGGGACGTCTGCAACTAGAGCAGGTTGCTCAGAGCCCCGGCCAATCTCACCTGCAATGGTGCCAGGGATGGGGCAGCGACCACCTCTCTGGGCAACCTGGGCCAGGCTCTCACCACCCTCAGCATCAAAAGTTCTTCCTTCTATCCAGTCTCAATCTCCCTCTTTTAGTTTAGATCCATCCCCCTTGTCTCGTCCCAACAGGCCCTGCTCAAATGTCTGTCCCCATCTTTCTGACAGGCCCCTTGAAGTCCTGAAAGGCCACCAGAAGGTCTCCCTGGAGCCTTCTCTTCTCCAAGCTGAACAAGCCCAACTCTCCCAGCCTGGCCTCCCAGCAGAGGGCTTCCAGCCCCCTGATCATTGTCATGGTCCTGATCATTTTGTGCAGGTTCCTGCAGGACTGCCTTGATTTCTTCATCCTCCTGCAGTGCAGGGAGCTGCTGGCGGCAGGAGCGCTGGGAGCTCATCACTGCAGAGCAGCTTCCTGATGCTCCCTGTGGCAGAGAGAACCTGGGGCAGCGCAGAGGGACCATCCCTGAGCACAGGCAGGGTCTGCTCTGGGGGCAGGGCAGGAAGATCAGTGCTGGGTTAGCAGAGAGGAACCCAGAATCCAGCGTCAGAGATGGCCAGGGGCTGCTGGAGAGGGACTCAGGGCTGAGCTCCCCCTGCCCCACATCCCACAGCTCCAGGGTGCAAGAGCCCCCATCCCACACTCACCCACACACTGGTTCCACTGGTAGTGCTGCACGTAGCCCTGCGGACAGCCGCAGCGGTAGCCTCCCAGCACGTTCTGGCAGCCATGCTGGCACCGATGGTTGCCATCACACTCGTCCACATCTGCAGCAATGGAAGACAGATGGAGGTGAGACAACTCCTCCCTGTCCTCTGGGCAGTGCTGGGTGCACAGGGACCAGGGGCACATGGTTCAAGCCTGGCAGCCAGCAGCCTTGAGAGTGCTCTTGTGGCTGCGAGGTTCTTAGAAACATAGAAATGCTCTGGTTGGAAAATAACGTTAAGTTCATCAAGTCCAACCACTGACCCAGCACTGCCAGGGCACCACTAACCCCTGGCCCTCAGCACCACATCTCCACGGCTTGGAAACCCCTCCAGGGATGGGGACTCCACCACTGCCCTGCCCAGCCTGGCACAGCCCTTCACAGCCCTTTTGTGGAAGAAATTGTTCCTCATGTCCAACCTAAACCTCCACTGGTGCAACTTGAAGCCATTTCCTCTTGTCCTGTTGCTTGCTCCTTGGGAGAAGAGGCCAACCTCATCCTTCTTCAATCTCCTTTCAAGGAGTTGTTGAGAGCAAGAAGGTCTCCCCCGAGCCTCCTTTGCTCCAGGCTCAACACCCCCAGCTCCCTCAGCCGCTCCTCACCACACTTGTGCTCTAGACCCTTCCCCAGCTTTGTTGCTCTTCTCTGGCCACGCTCCAGCCCCTCAATGTCCTTCTTGGAGTGAGGGGTCCACGAGTGAGGTTCTTCTGCCTAATCCTGTCTCTGCTGCATGGAATTGAATAACAGTCTCAGTCCCAAGGCCCCAAACATCCCCTTTCAGCCCCTGCTTGGATGTTTTTTGATTTAAGGTCTGGCCTGGACCGTTACTAGATCAGTTCCTCTTCAGGCAGCCCGTGCTGAACACAGAACTTCCTTTAGCATAGCACATGGTGGGTTTTGGCCGGCACGAGCTCTGCCCTGATGGGAAGGAACCATTCCTTTCCCAGCCTTGGCTGCTCTAGTTGCTTGTCCTAGAGATGTTGTTTCTCCAGGGTCAGACACCGACATCTCCTTTGCACCAGGGCTTCCCGTGTGGATTTCTGGTGCCCACAGTAAGGATTAGTCCCTTCTTGGCTGGACAGAGCTGCCTTAGAGACTGTGAGCGAGCCAGGAACTCTTCCACATGGAACACGTGTCTCTCAAAGCCCCAGAGACACAGACCCACCTTCGCAGTTGACACCAGAGCTGTCCAGGGAGAATCCTTTCTGGCACTCGCAGTTGTAGCTGCCCGGCGTGTTCAGACACTGCCCTTTGGCTCCGCACAGGGAGGGCTGAGCCGTGCACTCGTTGTTGTCTGCAAAACATCAGTGGCTGCTCCTAAGTCCCCCACCGAGGTAGCTGTGTGCAGCTTTGCAGACAGCGACCTCGCATCGTGGAGCTCAGCCCGAGCTGAGTAGGAGACAAGTCGGATGCACAACCCCAGGCCAGCTGGAGAGGGGCAGTGCTCTAGAACCAAACCTGAGGTCTACAAAGTGTCCTGGCCTTAAAGCTAACCCATGGGGACCTTCCTGGTGCTGTGCAGCAGAGCAGTGAACACTTTCTACTCACCAATGCAGGATGAGTGGTGCTGAGTGAAGCCTGGGGGACATTTGCAGTTGAATCCTCCGATGATGTTCACACAGAGGAACTGGCAGTTATGCTGCTTGGTGGAACATTCATCCAAATCTAAAGCAACAAGCACAAGAACAAGTGTCTCAGTTTATCTGACTGAGATATCTTATCTTTGTGCTCTGAGTCTGTGACACCTGCACGTCCATGGTGATACACAGTGGTCCTGGGCAGACCAGGACCTGACATGGACCTGGAACGTTGCCCAGAGAGGTGTTTGATGCCCCATTGGTCGGTTCACCGACCCATGTCGATCGGTCGACCGATGTGGTCGGTTCACCACACGCATCCCTGGAACCATTGCAGGTGAGGTTGGCCGGGGCTCTGAGCAACCTGCTCTAGCTGCAGATGTCCCTGCTCCCTGCAGGGGGGTTGGACTGGATGAGCTTTAAAGGTCCTTTCCCACCCAAACCACTCTATGATTCTATGGACCAGCCTCAGGAATAACATGCAAAATTCTTAGATGAAGATAACATGTTGAGGGACCCTCTCCCCACCTCAGGTACTGGTCACATATGGACACATTTGGAAAATGCAGAGATTTTTCCCTGCCTCTCCTCTAATCCACAAATCCCAGGTTCTCAGGTCACCCTCCTCGCAGCCTGACACATCGGTACTGTTGGAGGTGGGCAAAGCCCCCGGCTGGAAGCTGCCAGCGCCAGGAGGAGCCCACTTGTAGGACACATGCAGGTTCAAGGCCCCTGGAGCCCAGCACAGCTTGGGATGAGACAGATCTAGAGTGCCCGTGGAAGGATGAAACCCTCGGCAATCAGTCCTCCAGCATGGCACCTTTTTCCATGTCTAGCCTTGTCCTGTGGCTGGCAGAAGGACCTGGCTGTTCTGTCACATGTTGGTCAGCCTTTGCCATCCCCCCAGCCACCCGAGATGAGGCAGGGTCTCCGCTGCCTTCTCCTGGGCAAATACCTTTGCAGATCTTCCCATCTTCTTGCAGGATGTACCCTCGGGGGCAGGAGCACTGGTAGCTGCCTTCGGTGTTCTTGCAGATGAAGTTACACGGCTTAGGGGACTGGTTACACTCATCCAAATCTAAACTCGAGAGACAAGACGCATCAGCATTCACAGGCTGGGCTGCAGGACTGGGTCCCCACCACCCTCTGCACATCCTTCAATCTCCCAAGGGGCTCCTGAACACAAGGTGATCCCACGTTTCAAGGCCCCGTGGATCCTGGCACTCCCCGCCCCAGGTAAAAGCATCTTTTCCAGTCTCCAGGAAGCACTTGAGCAGAAAGAAGGGCTTTGAGGGAGCACCTCAGTTTGAGTCACCACAAGAAATCCAGATCTGCAGGGAAAGAGCTGAATCCCCTCCCTGCTCAGACATGGGATGTTCTGTGGCCTGGTGGATCTGAGTGACACCTTTCCCGGCCCGTTCCTAGCTGAAGAGATGGGTAGATGCTCCTCCTGAGTACTGGGGAACATCAGGGATGGGGGCCAGCCCTGTACTTCTGGAGCTTTGTCACCTCTGCCCAGCTGGGAGTAGCAGCCACAGCTCTGACAAAGCCCATAACTTCGAGCCAGGCTGGAGGGCACAAAGTTGGAGATAAAGGGCAGCAATGTTTAGAGAGAAATCCTGTTCTGGTGCTCAAGGTCGTATCTGCTCTACTCCTAGGCACAGAGCTTTGTTTCTGGGAGCCAAGGCCTCTTTTCCACACCACGTCTAGGACACGCAGCTGCTGGCACGGTCCTGAACACGATCTCAATACTGGAAGCATGGCACGTCCTCAACTCCTTCCATACTTTCCCAGATGCCTGAAGATGTGGTTCCAGGGGTGCCTGTTATGTCAACATCTGGATTCCCAGCGTGGCACCCAGGCTGGCTAGAACCAGCTGCCCTGCCAAGGCAAGGTTTGGCTGCTCACAGAGCTTCATCTCCCGATCACACTCCCTGCCAGTCCTTGTGACATCCGACTTGGGGTCGGATGGAGACAACAAGAAGCCTTGGATTTAAGGAGCTAAACACGGAATGACAACTTTGTCGTGATGTCTAGAGGACCATGCAAAGCGTCCAGAGCTCTGCTACAGATAGGCAGGATGGTGTGGCCAGAGGTGAGGGCAGGTCCCAGGTGGGGGTTACGGGACCCTCTCTCTGCATGTTGCAAAGTAGGGGTGGGCATCTGCCAAGGCCAGGGGCTGTCTGGAGCCACGGATCTCCTCCTGACTCACCCACGCAGGCAGTGCCGGTGATATCCGCGGTGTAGCCCAGCCGGCAGTGGCAGCGGAAGGAGCCGATGCTGTTGATGCACTGCCCGTTCTTGCAGAGGTTGGGCAGCACCTTGCACTCGTCGATGTCTGCGGGAGGGAGGGAAGGACCTGTCAGTGCCACCGCTGCCTCTGTCTCCATGCTCCTGTGCCAGGCTCTCCCAGGGAGCCAGAGACCACGGTCGGGGAGTTGTAAGATAATATGGCAGAGGCTTCTCGTCTGCCCCAGGCACTGTGGAGCTCTGTCCCAGCCAGATCCCAGGGGAATTCTCTACCCACATCTATGCTTTCTCCCTTCTGCAGTGAAGGGGAGGCCCCAGTGAGGACACAGCTGGAGTACCGGGCCCAGTGCTGGGCTCCCCAGTTCAAGAGAGACAAGGAAATACTGGAGAGAGTCCAGTGGAGGCTCCAGAGATGCTGAGGGGCCTGGAGCATCTCTGTGCCCAGGAAAGGCTGAGAGCCCTGGGGCTGCTGAGCTGCACAAGAGAAGCCTCAGAGGGGAGCTGAGCAATGCTGAGCAAGAGCTAAAGGGCCCATGGGGGGCAAGAGGATGGGGCCAGACTCTTGTCAGTGGTGCCCAGGGACAGGACAAGGGGCAAGGGGCACCAACTGGAACCCAGGAGGTTCCACCTGAACAGGAGGAGAAACTTGTTTGGTGTGAGGGTGTGGGAGCCTGGCCCAGGCTGCCCAGAGAGGTTGTGGAGTCTCCTTCTCTGGAGAGATTCCAGAGGTGCCTGGACACGATCCTGGGCCCCCTGCTCTGGGTGAGCTGCTGGAGCAGGGGGTTGGATGAGATGATCTCCAGAGGTCCCTTTCGGCCCCCCCCATTCCATGATTCTGTGATTCTGTGGTTTGAGTCCCAGCTCACCTCTCCCATCAGTGGAGTATCCGGGCCCATGGGGACACATTTTCTTGTACTGGGCGGTTCCAGGAAGGGGACAGAGCTCACACTGGGGGCCCCAGCTGCGCCCACTGTTGCAGCAGCACTCAGATTTGGTGACCAGGTTGCGGTTGGTGGAGGACATCTGGCACATGGTTTGCAGTACCTCAGTGAAGCAGAATCCTTGGCGGGTGTCTGGACAGACAGAGGTGGGGACACACGGTCAGGATGTGAGACAGTGTCAGCACCAGGGATAACCGAGCAGCTTGTCCAGCCTGTGCCAGCTGGAGCACGGAGGGCAGCGTGGTTGGGATCATGCTAAAGGTAAAGGCGATGCCCCAACAACATTCTGCTCAGAAACCCTGAAACACCTGAAAAGCATCATCTGCCACTAAAGACAGGCTGCTCAAGACCCACCGGGACTTGGTATTTACCGATACACTCCGTGCCAGAGGGGCTGACTTCAAAGCCTTCGTTGCAGTCACAGCGGTAACTTCCCACCGTGTTGATGCAGCGGCCGTTGGGGCAGATCCCAGGCTTGGTGCGACACTCGTTCTCATCTAGGAAGGAAGGAAAGAGCTGTGGTAAAGCACAGGACAAATTTCAGCCTTCCATGAGTCCCCACGCTATAATTCAGGCTGAAACACCCTCACATAGTCCTTGAGGATCACTTCCACATCCTTAGGCAGCTGAGAAACATGTCTACCTGCCCCGGATCTCTCCCAAAGCAGGGTGGCTGAGTACACGGCTTCCCTGGTTTGAACATTGTCCACCTACAAGTGGCCAAGCTGCTGGACTAGGAGTGGAGCAGGGCTCTGCACTCCTGCTGTGCCTAACACCGTGCAGGTCTGGGCTGTCCAGTGCTGGCCCTTCCAAAAGCAGCTCAGTGCAAAGCAGCTTGACACAGACATGGAAAGACTCAACAGAAAGGACACGTGGAGCAATGATGTGCTGGAATTGCGTAGACCCATGGCTCCAGAGATGAACAGAGGTTTTGTGCCTAGGCATCTAGGAGGACATACAGGAAGTTCTGACACATAGGAAACCCTGGGGAGGAGCTATGTGACAGAAGGACATAAAATAAAGCTACACGGACAATGCCTAGAAGAGGATGGTCTCCAGCCCCACTGGGAACCCCCCCAGCCTGGTCCTTGGTACCTGTGCAGCCCTCTCCATCGGGCCTGCGTTGCATTCCTGGTGGGCAGATGCACATGAAGGTGCCAATGAGATTCTTGCAGAGCATCCCTCGAGACTCGCAGTCGTGCAGCCCCTCTGCACACTCATCCAGATCTGCAACCGAGAACCTCGTGAGACCACGTCCAACCTGCCAGCTCTGCGGCACTGCGGGGACAACTAGGAAGCGAGAGCTCACATCTGCACTGCTCCACCAACCCCTCCTGCCTGTGTCCATTGACACCAAGGTAGGTGAGGGTGAACACAGGCCCAGGGAGGCCTGCTCAGAAGTTCTGCCTTCTCTCCACATGGCACCAGGGACCAGCTCAGTGCAGGGGGCTGGGGAGAGGGTGGGAGCCGCCCTGATGGGTGCAGAAGGGGATTTTACCTCTGCACATTCTCCTGTCTTCTCGGAGGGCGTATCCAGATGGGCAGGTGCACTCGTAGGAGCCAAAGGTGTTGATGCAGCGGAAGGCACAGAGCAGGGGATTCAGCGAGCACTCATTGATATCTGGGAGGCAGGAGAGCAGAGTCAGCTGGGCAGTAATGGTGGTGGACCTCCCCAGGACAGACTTCCCTCCTCCCCGTGCATTCATCTCATGAGAACTTTGTTCCACCAAGGCTTCCTGTCATGGTCTTCAGGGGAGGGACAGACACCTGAGGTCTCAGCAGCTTTGATGGGGACACAGTCCCAGCTCCTTGGTGGGGTAGCTCCTGCATTTAAGCAGGTCTCCAGACATCCTCCTGGGCTCCAGCTTCTGAGGAAGCCTCAGGGGACCAGCACTGATGTGGAGACGAGCCCCAGCCAGCTTTTCTGCACTGTCCACTGGAGGTTGACCTGATTGCTGCTCACCCAGGCAGAGACCCAGCGGGGTCACACACATGGCCCACACATTACCTTCACATGTCATCATGGGCCCTGGCTCAAAGCCCTCATCACAGGCGCACTCAAAGCCTCCCACCACGTTGGTGCAGGTGCCGTTCCCACATGGGTTGCCAATGGAGCACTCATCAGTATCTGGAGGAAGATGGGACCACGTTAGGTGGGTGAGTTAGAGAGGAGAGGTGCAGGCTGGTCTCTTCTTGCAGCCAGAGCACTCAGACAAGCCCAGCAAAGCCAGGGACAAACAGCAAAGGGATGAAGGAGAAGCAAGTTCCTTCTCTTCAGACACAAACGTTCAAGCACATGCCCATGGCCTCTGACGCAAGGAGGGTAACAGCAAGAAGGGAGCAAGTGCTCCTCACGCAGGCCCTTACCCACGCAGTTGACTCCTGTGTAGTCCAGGTTGTACCCGAAGGGGCACTCGCAGCGGAAGGAGCCATCGGTGTTGATGCAGGCCCCGTTGATGCAGACCCCCAGGTTCTCTGAGCATTCGTTAACATCTAGAAGGGAAAACAAGGCAAGGAAGCCTCATGTGGGCATGGAGCCAGAAACATGTCCCTGTCCTCTCAGGACTGACTCTGTACTCTCAGATACTCTCCCCTCCAGAGCTCGAGGCTGAACTTTTGGTGAGCAATCAGAGACTATGAGCTTGGGAGGGCAGCAAGTCTTATGTCCTCCTCGTCCTGCCACTGGGATTCAACCCTACTCTCCAGATAGCACAGGTTTGGTTACTTCTAGGTAACCCCCCCGAAAAAACACCCGATTTGTTCTCATCCCTAGATCAGACCTTACCTTCCCGGGTGTCACCTGGGCCTGGGATGGCTCCATGGCCGTATGGACACAGCTCCTGGAAGGCAACTGGAAGAATGCAGAGAAGTGAGATAAGCTTACAAGCGCTTCTGTGCACAGAAGCTGAAATTTGCTTTGGAGGCTTCTAGAGCATGACTGAGAGCTTGACAGCTCAGTGCCCGTGGGAGGCCACAAAACCCCGGCCAGATGGAAAAGACCTGTGCCTGTCTTGGATCTGCAGGCACTGAGATGCTTTTGCCTTATCTAAAGCCCTGAAGAGGCCCAAGAACGGATCCAAACCAGAAATGTGCCTGACTGCGGTTGCTGGACACCCAGGGAACGCTGCAGTTCAGTAAGAGCTGCTAGGCTTCAAGGCAGCTCTCTCCAGGTGGAGGAGACCACATTGCTGGACAGCTTGGACTGCTGGTTGAGCTGACCTGCACACCTTCCCCACATTGCACGTGCTGGAGACACACGCAGCCATGTCTAGGTCCCAGCACACCCACCGTTTCCTTCCTGGGGGCATAGCTCGCAGGGGTCTCCCCAGCCTTCTCCTGGCATCTTGCTGCAGCAACACCGAGCCTTGGTGGTGTTGAAGGCCTTGGGGACAGAGCACTTCCCGTTGTCAAAGCGAGTGAAGCAGAAGCTCTGGCGAGTATCTGCAGGAGGAGGGGGAAACGCAGAGGTCATGGCAGGCATCCAGGATGGTTACGCTCCTGTCCCCACCGTGAGGAGCTGCACTCACCGAAGCATCGCCGGCCGTTATCAGACAGGACAAAGCCTGGAGGACAGACACACTGGAAGCTGCCAGGGGTATTGGTGCATGTCCCGAAGAGGCAGATGTTGGGTTCCTCTTCACACTCATTGATATCTGAGAGCAGCAGGGACATATTACTTACAGAGCAGCCAAGGTCACTCCTTTCCTCACTGCACTAAACCCAGCTGAAGTTGTGATGTCTGGGGAGCTCTGATGCCTGCAGGACATCACCCCAGCCCTAACCCCTGACCCAACCTCAGGGAAATGGGACAGTGAAGAGGCCAGGGCACAGCAAAACCAGCAAGCCTTCTCCATCATGGAGGCAGGCCTTGCTTTGCTCCATCTCCAACTGCTTTCAAGAAGACATTTGGGGGTGGTGATGCATGCCCCAGCCCGCTCAGGAAGAACATGGTGGTTCTGGGAATAGTCCAAGGTGGGGACATGCTGTGCTGGCAATGGAGGGGACAAAGAGCCAACATTACCGATGCAGTTGTCGTTCTGCACCTCGTACCCGGGGGGGCAGATACAGCGGAAGGAGCCCTCCAGGTTCTGGCAGGTGCCCGGGGAGCAGGTCCCAGGTAGGCTCACGCACTCGTTGATGTCTGCAGAGGAGGAGAAATAACCAGTGATGGTGTCTATGCTCAGCTCGGAGGATTTTGGTGCAGGGTACCTCACTGTGCCCATGCCCTGCCTGCAGCTGCACCCTGCTTTGCCCAGAAGATGCAAGAGAAGCTGATAGGACATTTTCCAGGATGCTCTACCCTGGAGTCAGCCCTGCAGGACATGGTGCTCCAGAAGGCAGAGTGGTGGACACAAGTAACCAGAGCACAAGGTGCCTGCTGGCGCCCACAGCCCCTGCCCGCAGGGTGGCTCCCAGGGCATCCCTGGTACATCTCTGCAAGCTTTAGGGGCATGGACAGGACATTTCTCCTCGCTGCCTGCAGGTCTCAGCACATGGCGAGGGACTGGCCTGACCGTCCCCTGCTTTGCTGGAAGGGAGATGCAGGCACAGTGGGGCCCAGTCCAGCTCTCCATGGGCAGTCAGAGGATCAGGCTCTGGCTCCAGAGGACTTGGGGCCTTATGAGTGATTCTACAGAATCCACTGTTCTGATGGGTCCAGCCTGGGGACCACATCTCATAGCACTTCACAGTGCCAGCCACGCCACCATACAGCTCAACCCCCTGAGAAGGACCAACCTGCTGCCCAGACACTCACCTACACAGTTCTTCCCATCAGGGGTCCGGTCATACCCCTCTTGGCACAGGCACTGGAAGGAGCCGATGCTGTTGATGCACTGCCCGTTTCGACAGACCTGCCCCACCAGGGATGAACACTCATCAATGTCTGTGGGAGGGAGACGAGAAGCACAATGGGAAGAGAGATGCACAGCACGTGAGTGTCAAGTGTGGCACCTTAGCCAGCCCCACACCTCCGACAGGTACAACTACTCCTACAGCTGCTATGAGGTGACACCCAGAGCTCCCTTCTACAGCCATGGCCAGATGACACCCAGAGCTGACCCCAGGATGCCACCATGGGACACCCCAAGCCCCAGTCAGCAATCCCCATGCTCAGGATTTCGTGCCACTCACCCATGCAGTCGTTATTGTGGGTGAGCTCAAAGCCAGGGAAGCAGAGGCAGTTGTAGGAGCCAACCGTGTTCTTGCAGGTCCCATTTCCACAGGGCTGCCGGTCACACTCATCGATATCTGCAGAGAGAAGGTCACAGATGATTCAGGGGATGAGGGAGCTGAGAACCACTGTCTTGGGTGTGCAGACAGGGTCCAGGCAGCTGCACAACACCCCTGTGGGCTTGCAGGGGCAGGCTGGGATTGAGAGGACACCGTGGCCCTTGGCTGTCCTTGGCACGACCCAGCGGGTGCTGGAGAGAGCTCAGGTCCACCCTGACATCTGAGTGACGGCAGAGCTGTGGCAGACACACTGACCCATGCACATGGTCTGCTCCCCCGTGGCCTTGAAGCCGTTGTGGCAGATGCAGACGTAGCTGCCCTCGGTGTCGACGCAGTCCCCGTGGCTGCAGACATTGGGGATCTCCTGGCATTCGTTGCGACCTAAAACAAAGCAAAGCGGGCACTGGTGAGCAGAAGGGACGGACCAAACGGGAAGAGCCGAGGCGCCGGCCTCCTGCAGACCCTGCCTGCTGGTGGGAAGCTGTGTGAGCAGCAGCACAGCCCAACGAGGTCTCCATGTTCTGAGAGGTGGCTTCACAGAGGACAAGATTTATACACTGTGATCGCTAAGAAAAATAAATGTCATTGGACGCAATGGCCTGAGCTGCCAGACTAAAGCTGCACTTCGCAGTGACCTTTCCTCATCCCTGAGGAGCCCACAATCCCTGGGAATTGTTCCAAAACTACAGGTAATCACAGCACCGTGGGACTGGCACGTCCTTCATCCCATCCTTCCTTGGGTCCACACAGGGTGGTCTGCAAAACCACGTGAAGAGCCCGGGCAGGGGAGTCAGCGCCTCGCACACGTGTCTCTGGAATAGGTAGCAAAGAGCTCCCATCTTACCGACGCAGGCTCCGCTAGGCGACAGCTTGTATCCGGTTGAGCATTCGCACCTGTAACTGCCCGGGATGTTGATGCAGTCGGCGTTGCGCTGGCAGAGGTTCTCCCCACTGCTGCACTCATCGATGTCTGGAGAAGGGAGGAGAGCAATGAGAACCTCGACGGTGCAGAGTGCCAAGCACCCACCAGGCACCATTGTCCTGGTAGAACCATTAGGACAAGGGGTGATGGGTTTAAACTACAAGAGGGAAATTCAGACTAGAGAGAAGGAAGGAATTGTTGCTGCTGAGGGTGGTGAGAGCCTGGCCCAGGTTGCCCAGAGAGGTGGTGGCTGCCCCATCCCTGGCACCATTGCAGGTGAGGTTGGCCGGGGCTCTGAGCAACCTGCTCTAGTTGCAGATGTCCCTGCTCCCTGCAGGGGGTTGGACCAGATGATCTTTAAAGGTCCCTCCCAACCCAAATCACTCGATGATTCTATGGTAGGGCTGGAGTGGCTCAGTGGAGTCAACTGAATTTTAACCCTTGGTTTGCCCCAATCAGGGTCAATTTTCAATCCGTTTCTGTTGCTTTGCGATCAGATAATGGGAATTTTAGTTACAAGTCAGAACTTTGAAACACTCACATTTGCCAACTTTTTCTAAAAACCCCAAAACAGAGGAAGGGAAAACCAGACGGGAACACAAATGAAAATCCAACCACTGATGTGGAGAATGGAGAAGATTTCAAGAAGGCTGAGAACATGTAGACTCTGTCCATACCTGCTGCCTGGCCTCACCCTGGTGCCCCATGAGATGGGGAGATGCTAATGCCACACCGAGAACCCCCACCCACCCAGGCACCCTTGGCAGCGCTGTCCCGGCCGCCCCGTTACCTTCGCAGATGAGCAGGATGTTGTTGTAGCTGAATCCAATGGGACACTCGCACCTGAAGCTGCCAATCTGGTTGATGCAGACGCCGTTCGTGCAGATAGCGGGGATCTCACTGCACTCGTCGATGTCTGTGCAGAGACAACAGCTCTCAGCATCCCGGGAAAGCAGCAGGGAGGAAAACAGCCTCATGGCTGGGAGAAAAGCATCCCCCACGGCTGGGAGGCTGCTGCCCTTGTTTGTTCTAAAAAGAAGAGAAGCAGGAAAAGGCCACCAGACAAAGAGTGGGGCAGCTCTTGGAGGATTGATACTGGATCCTGAAGATCACACCAGGCTTGGGCTGGTCTGCAGAGGTCTGGGTACACAACAGAGCCACGCTTCAAGATACAGGGGACACGGGATTGCTGGTAGGGCCTACTCAGCACATGTTGGGAGGGATCCTACCCAGGACATCCACCTTGTTTTCTGTGAGCAACACTTGCTCAGGCTCTGGGACTAGGTGGCAGATGGGAAGTCCAGGGGGTCACTGAAATACTGAGATGGCTCCAGGGTCTCTGACTCTGTGCCCAGGACAATCCACCACCAGCCCCGCAGCCCTGCCCTGATCCCCTCTGTTGCACTTTCCTCCTGGGAGCAGATGAACTCATCTCCCTCCAAGGTCTCTTCCAACCAAAATGATTCTATAATTCTATGTCTGCCATCTCATTGCTTTGTCTCTCCTCTGCTCAGGGTTTAATTTCCTACGGGAAGGGAATGGAAGAAGCTCACCAGCACCTTGGGAAGCAAGCAGAGGGGCAGAGAGCAGACCTGGCTCCACGGGGCATGGGGACTCTACTCACCGATCGGCTTTCCGGTGTGGATGTCGATGATGAATCCGGGAGCCTGGTTCCCACACAGGATCTGGTACTCGGCTGGAAGGGGAACATCAAGGTCATGGCCATGGCCGGTGAGCAGAGTGGAGTGATGAGAGGGACAAGGGGGCAACTATGGCTGGGATGAGCGGAGAGGAGGTCTGCACACAGATACTCTGCAGATACTGTCCCAGTCCCCTGTGTCCTTCTGGTGCAACACATGTCCCCACAGAGCTCACCCACAGGCACGATGCTCTCCCTTCTCCTCCTCTATTTTTGTGCTGTCTGTGCCTCAAAGTCCACAGGATTGTCGGAAAAACAAGGGGGAAGCCAAGGTATGAAGAAGCCCTTCCAAAAGGCTGACTTACGGCTGGCTGGTGTGGGGCAGGGCTCGCATGGCTTGTTCCAGGCCTTGCCAATGTTGTAGGAGCAGCAGCACATCTTCTTGGTCATGTTGAAGGAGAGCTCGTTCTCACACGTGTCGTTGTAGTTGCGATAGCACACGCTCTTCCTCATGTCTGCAAAGGCAGCCCAAGACAGCGCCTCGTGCCAGCTCCAGGAACGGGCGCTGCCAGCCCCAGGGTGCTCATTGCTGGGGACGTGCCACCCTGTCCTGCCCTGGTGCTCAGAGACTGCAGGTGACACCACAGAGTGGCTGCAGTGATGGGCTGAAGCCCTGCTCTGGGGAGAACGTTGGGTCCTGTCCCTGTGCCAACGCTCTGCTGGGTCTCTCACCACCCCATGCCAGCCGCTCTCCCTATAACTGCTGGCAGGGCGAGCTCAGCCCCTCCGGCACGGGCAACGTGCGCGGCGTAGGGACAGGGATACGGTGAGACACCGGCGAACTCAGCCATCCCACGTCCCAGCCCCTGCTCAGCTACGTTGCCCACACCATGCTGCCCAAAGCACAACCCAGGGGTGATGGGGCACAGGCTGGGCACTGGTTAGCCACTGGAACAGGCTGCCCAGGGAAGTGGTGGAGTCCCCATCCCTGGAGGTGTTCAAAAAACAAGTAGATGTGGTGCTTCAGGACGTGGCCTAGGGGTCAGGGAGATGCTGGGATGAAGGTTGGACTTGATGATCCTAGAGATCTTTTCCAACCTAAATGATTCCACGATTCTATGACCCCTTCCCGCAGATTCGGACTGTGCCGTACCCATGCAGTTGTTTCCTCCGTTGACCTGCATGTACTCAGGGGGGCACACGCAGGTGTAGTTGCCAAGGGTGTTGTAGCAGGTCCCAGGGCCACAGATCCCAATGTGAGCAGAGCACTCATCGATATCTGCCAAATAAAGGAGATTGGAGGTCAAGGCTCCGGGGACGGGTAGAGAAGGGTCTGACATGGGGTTGGGGGAAGGGCTGGCACAAGTCCTGGCACAGGGACCAGGGTGGCCTGGCACAGGGAAAGGGGACAGGGTTTGTGACGAGGATGGGAAGTGTGGAAGAGAAAGGAGAAGGGATTCTGCCAACCCCTCCGAGGGCAGCCCAGAAACACGCACGACTCTGTTGCACACACGTGTGCCATACGCGCCAGGCACACAGACAAGCACAGGCGCAGGTACCTTCACAGATGCGCGTGTCCTCATTGAGGTAGTAGCCAAGGGGACATTCACACTGGAAGCTGCCAAAAGTGTTCACGCAGTTGCCGCCCTGGCAGAGGCCCGGCAGCTCCTGGCACTCGTCGATATCTGAGGAGCGGGAGCATCCGGGAGGTGTTCACTGCCTGTCCGACCAGCCCAGGCAGTGCCTCCACCCCAGCACCCCACCACCTCCAGCCCCAGATGCTGGAGCACATCTGAGGAGAGCCCCCAGCCAGCCAAGTGCCACATCAGACAGTGCCCATATGGGGCTGGGGTCCCCCAGCTCCCAAGGCCCTGACGAGGGGACATGGGGGCTGGGTTGTCTTACCTTCCAGGATGACAGTGATGGGGTTGGGCCGGAAACCTTCTCCTCCAGGGCACAAGGTCTTGTACTCGGCTGCGGAAAAAGTCAGTCAGGGGGATCCTGGGCTGGGTGGGCTCCCATGAAACAGGAGCGGTAGGAAGAACCAGGAGAAACCCAGGAGAAATAGGCCATGAAGATGGTGACAGTGTCCAGGTGGAGCAGCCTGACTCCCATCACACACCAAGTCAACTTCTCTGCCCTATCTCTGCCTGCCCACCCTGGAATAGGGTTATTCCACATCCACTGCCCTCCTCCAGCCTGGGAATGAAGGATCACAACCTGGATCCCCCAGGAACAACCAACCTGGTGTCTCCCACCCCACTTCAATTCTCCCCTGCCCTGGTCCACCTCTCTGGCCCTGCACTGACACAAGAGGGTTGTCTTCTCCCTCAGCTTCCCTTGCTCCATCACGTTGATGGCATATCTTGGACCCAGGATGCCCAGCCTGAGTTGGGAAGCCATGGGGAAGCAGGCCCATCTCTCTATGCTCTAAGCTGCCCATCCATCCCATGTCCAAGTTCACCGCCAATATTTTCCCAACTCACTTGTGTTGGCTGGAGGACAAAGCTCGCAGGGGTTGCCCCATGCACGACCCAGCGAGCAGCAGCAGGATGCCCGAGTGACCCCAACTCCAATCTCTGCGCTGCAGGAGATCCCTCCATCTCCTCGATCCTGGGTGTCCAGGAAGCAGTTCCCAACACGGGTATCTGCACAAAGATGGTGGTGGGTGAGCAAAGCCTCTCTAGTAAAGACTTGTGTGCACAGGAGGAATGAATGGCGCCAGGGAGAGAGATAAGGCCCCAGCCCTACCCCAGGTGTCCACATCTGTGTTGTAGTAAACCACATCCAGACTGCTCTTGCAGCTCATGACTTAGGAACCCTTCAAGAGTGAAGTGTGCCCAGTTTGTCTGGTAAAAGCCACACTACATCATAGAGGTCATGGCATGGTGGCCTGTCCTCAGCATGGCTATGGAGAATGACCCAAATCATGAAATCGGTAACCCAGGAAAAAACTCTTAATAGCTCCAGAGTTGTCCAGCGATAATATTTCTTCAACCAGGAGATCACCCACGCTTGGTGACACAAGGTGGGCCACGCTTAACAAGAAGTAGGTATTCATGGACAGCCAAGTATTTGGCAGGGCAGAGAGTGGTCAACCACCCCAGTCTCTGGTAGTGGCCAGTTCCAGCGGTATGGGACCAACAGGAAGAATCACCAAGGTCTTGGATGGAAGGTGTGCTCTCCACACAGGTCCCCACTCACCCACACAGCCCACACCAGTGGGGTTCAGCTCGAAGTCCTGTGGACAGTTGCACAGGTAGCTGCCAGGGGTGTTGACACACAGGCCGTTGATGCAGTTCACAGGGTCTGCACATTCATTGATGTCTGAAAGGGTGGAAAGATGAAGACTGAAATTAAAAGATGGAGACTGCCAGAGAAACCACAGCCCCAGCCCTGAGCTCTGTACTGTGTGTTCAGGGTGTATCCCCACGACCATCGCGTTTCATGTGATGGTAGGCAAAGCCCTTCTAGAAACAGACTTTGCCTTGTCCTACCTCACACCACCCTGCCCAGACTCAGAAGAAAGGAGCAGAACCACACCAAGCTTTCCCTCCTACCCGCTGAGTGTCCACCCTCCAGCAGCAGTGAGGCCTTGCCACAGCAAAGACACATCACCACATCACCAAGGGACACTGAGGTGGCTTTAGGCTGCTAGTGCCACTCCCTGCCATGGTGGGGGCAAGCCCACAGCAGCAGATCACGGAGCAGTGATCCTCACCCAGCAATCCTATACCTGTGCAGTTGCCTCCACTCCTGTCCAGTTCGTAGCCATCATCACAGGCGCAGCGGAACATCCCGGGCAGGTTCTGGCAGGTCCCAAAGACACAGATATTCTGGAAGGTGCATTCATCGATATCTGCAAAACAGGAGAGCTGGGTACTTGGGACCTGCAGAGTGAGGGCCAGGACAGGCCTCTCCTGCTCCCATCTCAAAGCAGAGCCACAGCCCAACTGCGAATCCATCTCAGGATGGTTCTAGTGCCATGGGACACCATCTCCTGGGTGAGTAGGACCAGGCACGCCGTGTTTCTGCCCCCTCTCTCTTCAGCCAGGCTTTGCTGATCCACATCTTGCATGGATCCTTGGCTTAGACCAGCCTCTCTGCTGGCTCGGGACCAACTCCTCTAAGTGGAATTGTTGGCACCTCAGGAGCTTTGCACCACCAGATGATGGTGGGTCCTGCTTATGTGGGTCTTGCTTAGTAACAGTTTAGGTGGTGACAGCGCAGTGGATAGACCAAGGCCAGAAAGGAGGTGGACACTGGATCTCCTGGAGCAGCAGTCAAAATTCTGGGCACCTACCCTGGCAGGCCTTGCTGTCCTCTGTGGGATTGAAGCCCATCTCGCACTCGCAGCGGTAACCCCCAGGCGCGTTGAGACACTGTCCATTCTCACACAGGTTCACATTGTCTGCACACTCGTCCACATCTAGAGAGAGTCAAGCATGAGACCGAAATGGTGTCCACCCAGAGATGGGAGCTTCCCTCAGCTTGCCCAGGAAATTCCCACAAGCTTGTTCCCACCCCTCTGCTGGGAGGCTACGGGTGAGGGGGGGCTGCAATTCTTCTCACTGCCTTGATCCTGCCCAGATACCTGCTGAGAAGAAGGTGGATCTCTGCTGGGGTATCTGGGCAGGCTGCGGTGGCTTCTGAAGGACATTTGGTTTGGGGAATCCCAGACACAGGCAGCCAGATGCTGAGCCAGGTTGGTGGTTGATAGGGGGTGACTCCATGTCCCAGTAGGATGCTCAAGACATGCTCCTGCTGCCAACTGAGTCTGGGGGCCTCACCTGAGCAGGAGAAGCCATCCCCGTTGAAGCCTTCTCGGCAGGCACAGCGGTAGGAGCCTGGTGTGTTGACACAGTTGGCGTTCAGGTTGCACTTGTGCTCTTCAGTCGCACATTCATCCAGATCTGGGCAGGGAGAACACCCTTGTCAGTGTTTTGTCTCTGGCCTTTCCTCCAAGCCTGGGCAGACAGTGTAGGGCCCAGGAGGGCACACAAACGGCCCAGGAGACTGCAGCTTCCAGGCGCTTGGAGTACTCATGAGGCTCCAGCACTTCTCTGTGAGCCTTTTCAGCCATGAGACACTTCATGGTAGTGCTGACACAGACATGGTGGCCGCAAGACACTTTCCCACACGTTCCCAGTACCTCCCCAGTTCAAACATCCCTTCATACACACCACACACATGCCAGTAGGTCCCTGCACTCATACATACACACCATCTGCACCCCAACACATCCCTACACACCTCCCACACCCCTGCAGACCCACCACACCACGCCCCAACACCTCACCATGCAGCCACATTGCCAACGGTGACCTTCACCCACACTCATCTTCATACCCTGCCCACAGGGAAACTGCCCAGCAGAAAAGGACCTGGGGGTGTTGGTCAATAGCCGGCTGAATAGGAGCCAGCATGGTCCAGGTGGCCAAGAAGGCCACCAGCATCCTGGCTTGTACCAACACTAGTGTGGCCAGCAGGACCAGGGCAGGGATCGTCCCCCTGGACTGGGCACTGGGGAGGCCACACCTTAAGTACTTCTTGAATGATTCTGTGATTCACAGGTACCCACAGAGCACCTGGACACACAAAGGTCCCCTCCTGGGATGAGGACTCACCGTTGCACTTCAGCCCATCTCCAAGCCAGCCTGTGCGACACTTGCATTTGAAGCTCCCGGGCACGTTGATGCAGGAGGCGTGCATGTCACAGTTGTGAGCCCCGATCTCACATTCATCGATGTCTGCAGGGAGGAAGAACATCAGAGCTGACAGCTCAGCTCCCCCAGGAGAGGAGGGGGCAGCCGGGTACAATCCTGCTAACGGCTCTGGGTACCAATGGCTCCTGGGAGTCATTATCTCCTTCTCTGGAGATACTCAAAACCTGCCTGGACGTGATCCTGGGTAACCTGCTCTGGGTGAACCTGTTTTAGTGGTGGGGTTGGACAAGATGATCTCCAGAGGTCCCTTCCAACCACCACCATGCTGGGATTCTGTGAACCCCAGGGGATGGGAACAAGGTGCTTTGGGGAACAGCCTGCCTGGAGCTGTACCCTTGAGCTGAAGAGCTGATCCCTGCTCACTCCTGGAAGATGGAGATAAAAGGAAGGGCAGGGCCCTGGCTGGGCTATGAACTAAGTGAGTGTGTTCCTGCCTGCAGCCTGCCCTCCTGGACACCTCTGCCCTGGAGGGGCTCCGGGCACCCAACCACATCCCCACATGTCCACAGCATCCCCCAGTACAGGGATGGTGTTCTCTCCATGGCAGCTGCAGGAGGTGCTTGTGAGGGCTCCCACCAGCACCTTGGGCTCCAGGTCCGGTGAGTTCCCACCTGTGCAGCCTGTGGTTCCCTTCTTGACAAAGTAGCCCAGCTGGCAGTGGCAGATGAAGGAGCCCTTTGTGTTTTCACACTCGCCGTGCAGGCAGATGTTAGGGTTGAGATCGCATTCATTCACATCTGCAGGAGAAAAAGGACTTGCTTGGAATACCACAAGAACCATGATGTGACTCTGGGGAAACCCTCTGTATCCCTTCCTCCATCCAACATGCAGTGCTGGCATGTGGCCAGGGCCCAGCCTTGTCCTCACCTATACAGGTCTTCATGTCCAGGGATGCCATGAAGCCGTCAAAGCAGAGGCAGCGGTATTCCCCGGGGATGTTAGTGCACTGCCCACCATCACAGATGTCCGGGTTATCCTCACATTCATCAATATCTAGGGAGAGAAGATCATTGCCAAAGTAGAGACGTTAGAGCCAGTCACTCCAAGAAGGACATTGAGGGGCTGGAGCGTGTCTAGAGAAGGGCAACGAAGTTGGGGAAGGGTCTAGAGCACAAGTGTGGTGAGGAGCAGCTGAGGGACCTGGGGGTGTTGAGCCCGGAGAAAAGAAGGCTCAGGGGAGACCTTCTGTCTCTGCACAACTCCCTGAAAGGAGGTTGGAGCCAGGCGGGGTTGGGCTCTTCTCCTAAGGAGTGACAGGCTAAGAGGAAATGGCCTCAAGTTGCACCAGAGGAGGTTTAGGTTGGACACGAGGAACAATTTCTTCCACAAAAGGGCTGTGAAGGGCTGTGCCAGGCTGGGCAGGGCAGTGGTGGAGTCCCCATCCCTGGAGGGGTTTCCAAGCCGTGGAGATGTGGTGCTGAGGGCCAGGGGTTAGTGGTGCCCTGGCAGTGCTGGGTTAAAATCTTAAAGGTGTCTTCCAACCAGAGGGATTCCACGATCCTATGAAAGGGTATTGCGGGAGCAGGAGGGAGTCACAGGAGGGGCTTTGCCCAAATCATGTAGTCACAGAACTCTGGAGCCTGTAGTGAGGGGCTGGACATTGCAGTGCAGAGCAAAAACATCTCTCCAGGGAAACCACCACTATGGAAGGGACTTAACAATGAGACCTCCTCACCCTGAAGTCAACACGATG
Source organism: Eurystomus gularis (assembly GCA_013400335.1). Lineage (NCBI taxonomy): Eukaryota > Metazoa > Chordata > Aves > Coraciiformes > Coraciidae > Eurystomus > Eurystomus gularis. The sequence continues at coordinate 120,474 of VZZY01010613.1, forward strand.
GATGAAGAGGACCCTGGGGCAGCATCTACAAGCGCCAAGCTGACTGCTCACCTGCACATGACCTCTTGTCTGGCATCAGAGCGTAGCCTTCACTGCAGCTGCATTCGTAGCTGCCCTCCGAGTTGGAGCAGTGCGTGTCACAGCCGCCGTTGGTTATGGTGCACTCATCAATGTCTGCAGGAGAAGGGAGAGGTCAGGCCGCTGCTTGGGTCACGGGCTGGGATACGTGCCTCACAGCAGAGCCAGGCCAGAGAGACAGCGTGGGAGAGGTGCTGAGGAGGAAACAAAGCTCCCCCAGCCAGAAGAAAGCCCCTCTTGCCTGCTCTGCCAACCACCAGCAGCTCACAGCAGCTTCACAGCTGAAGACAGCTCCTCACCGGTAGTGCCAATTGGCTGTAGCTCAACCAGGAGGTTCTCCCCTCAGCTCCCCCACTGAGCATTGTAAGAGGTGTGAGGCCAGGAGGGTTCTGGGCACGTGTCGGGGTCTTGGCAGGGCAGTTTGGTGAAGAACACTCACCGACACAGCCTTGCCGGTCCAGCGTGGCCTGGAAGCCCGAATCACAGGCGCACTGGTAGGTACCAATGACGTTGACGCAGCGTCCGTTGCGACACAGGTTGTCACTAAGGGAGCATTCGTTGATGTCTGTGGTGAGAAGAAGAGTTTGAGCAGCCCGTCATGCTGATGCCTGCTGAACATGGTTTGGTACTGTCCCTGAGTATCCCCCACCTACTGCTGTCCACAAACTGAATTTATCTTCACCTCATTGGTCAGTCTTCAGTGAAGAGCAGGTAGAACAGACATCATAAATGCAAAGAAACCCTGGGTGGGACCTCAGTCCCTCCTGGATGAGTGTGTTCTACCCATCCAGGGGATTGGAAGGAGAGGTTTCATGTGCCCAGCATGAGATCCAAGTCTCCCAGTATCACCACCCTTGACCAGGCTCTGGTCCTATCACAGTCTTCCATCAGCTCACCTATGCAAGTGTTCCCTTCAGAAGTCAGCTCATGTCCTGGTGGGCAGATGCACTCGAAGCTGCCATCTGTGTTCATGCAGATCCCACCTCGGCACAGCAGCGGGTCCCGCTCACACTCATTGATATCTGCAGAGAACGACATGAAATGTGGTGGACTGTCCCCTTCAGCTGGGCTTGCCAGATAACAGGGTGGTGCAGGTGCCATGCACCACAGTCCCATCACCAGGATATATCCCAAAGCAGAGGGACATCACAAAACGAACAGGGCAGCAAATGCAGGGTTTGGGTGAGTCCAGTGGACTTCTGGTTGAAGAATGCATTTTGAGAAATCTCAACTCTTGCTTTGACCTCAGGAGAAGGTAAAGTGGAACATCACAAGGGAAGAAGTTATGAGCTTTGTGCAGATCGGCCAGCAAGGACTAGAAGGACAGTTCCCAGCTCGTGTCCCACCTATCTTAGTACATTCTCACAAGTCCCATCAGCAGAGGGAGAGTTCCTTGGAAAACGTGCCGTCTGTTTGATAGAAGACTGACAAGCTGAGTTGGTATCAGCCTCCAGAGTCGTTCCAGTATCAGACACAGGGCTAGGAAATATCTGCACACTTCTGAGAAAATCACAGATGGACCAAGGGATTTAATTTACGAGGAACTGGAGAAATTCCTGAAATAGATTAAACTGCTGTGAGAGAGATGTGATCCAGCCAAAGATGAAACCAGGCTGCTGGCATTAAAGAAGAAAAGAAAAAAAATGATAGAAAAGTTTATAAATGTCAGACTAAAAAACTTAAACAAAGGAAACCGCTGGAATGGTGCAGAGGTGATGGCTGGGAACAAAAACCAACAGAAGGAGAAGATGAAGATGAGCCAGCGTGTGCCCAGGTGGCCAAGAAGGCCACCAGCATCCTGGCTTGTGTCTGCACCAGTGTGGGCAGCAGGACCAGGTCAGTGACTGTACCCCTGGACTGGGCACTGGGGAAGCAACTCCTCCAATCCTGGGGTCAGTTTTGGGCCCCTCACTCCCAGAAGGACCTTGAGGGGCTGGAGCGTGGCCTGAGAAGGGCAACGAAGCTGGGGAAGGGTCTAGAGCAGGAGTGTGGTGAGGAGCAGCTGAGGGAGCTGGGGGTGTTGAGCCTGGAGAAAAGGAGGCTCAGGGGAGACCTTCTGACTCTGCACAACTCCCTGAAAGGAGATTGAAGAAGGATGAGGTTGGACTCTTCTCCCAAGGAAGAGGCAACAGGACAAGAGGAAATGGCCTCAAGTTGCACCAGGAGAGGTTGAGGTTGGACATGAGGAACAATTTCTTGCTGGCAAGGGCTGTGAAGGGCTGTGCCAGGCTGGGCAGCGCAGTGGTGGAGTCCCCATCCCTGGAGGGCTTTCCAAGCTGTGGAGATGTGGTGCTGAGGGCCATGGGTTAGCGGTGCCATAGCAGTGCTGGGTTAATGGTCGGACTCAATGATCTTAAAGGTCTCTTCCAACTAAACAATTCTACAATTCTAGAAAAAAAGGTTGAGGTGGAATTTTGTAGATAATAAAAACAGAACAACAAAACACAACATTCTATAAAGCTGTCCGAAATCTCATCACTGAAGGAAGTCATCAGGCCATTAGTGGAGACTGTGACATTCTCAGTACCTCAGAAATGGAGGAGGAGAAGGAGGTGGCAACCCACACTACAAATTGCATGGAAAAGACAAAACCGTGCCAGTGGCAGGGCGGTGATGGACTTTAAGGAGCCCAGAGAATCATATACGAGAAAATGAATAAATGGTATTGAACAGTGCCACGGACTGATGTGGTTTGAAAGCCCAAGCCAAAGCAGAAAGAGCACATTATTAAGACTAGGTCAGTCAGACAAGTTTGTCTGGCTAGACAGACGAGAAGAGGAACATGGAATGCCAGGAATGAGAGGACAGCAACAGTCTGGCTGACTAGTTGGAGACAAACCGAGGTACTGAGGTCATTGATGGGATTTTTTTAAGCTACAAACAAGAATTATTCAATTGAAAACAGATGAGAAGCTGACAGAATGAAAACAAGCATTGGCCAGGAGGGAGGAGCTGTGAAGAATTATCGGAGGATACAGGACGACTGAATGGGCAGGTGAAAGGGAGCCCTCAGAGTTATGACTGGAAATAGAGTGGGCTAGAAGAATGCAGATGGCCTACCAGAACTTCTCATGAAGGACCTGATCTGTGCAAATGTTTGGGGAACTGGTCAGGAGCCTGATTAAAGGTTGAGGCTGGTATGAAACAGATCCCAAGGAAAAGACACAAGAAGAGACACAAGCCCTCAAATGGTGAACCTCTTGCTGAGCAAGGTGTATCTCCATGTTCTCATGCCAGTGGAGGCACTTGATTTATGGCACATGGTTGTAGGACGTGTAATGACAGCAGGAGGCCAAGCACTGCCATAAAGACCAAAACTTATCATGCCTCTTAAAAAAGGAGTGGAAATTACAGGACTACTAATCTCAGCAGTGATCTCATGATACAAGTGACAGCTACTTGGAAGGAACATTTATTATCCAGGAAAGAGACCAAGCTACATGTAACTGGATGAAAATGGTAGATGTGGAATGTGAGACATCATTTAGGGCAGGCAGATGAACCAAGTTAAGAAGATAACGGTGGTGGCATGGAGAGGGTACCACACAAAAAGATCTACAGGCTGAGAAACATTCTGCAATGAAATCCATGGGTTCATAGAAGGGTTGAACATACGCTATTAATAATGTCTGGAGACGGGTTTATGTTTAGAGTGTGGATGTGTAAATAATCAGCAGCAGAAGAAATAATAGCTGGGTAACTCAAGGCTGAGAAGAAGTAGGAGATGAGACGTCACACAAAGGAAATGGCCAAGTGTGTAGGAGAACTGGAGCTCTCAGCCATGGAGTTCAAGCTGCCGGCCTGGCAGAGGTCCACGGTGCACTAGCCAACCCCCAATGCAAGGGTTGCCATCTCCCTGCGTAGCAGGAATGAAAATACCAGGCATGGATCCTGTCCCAGCTCAGTGGCAATGCCAGGCCCAAGCTCCAGCTGCTGGTGGCTGAAACAAGAAGAAAGGGACAAAAAGATTGCAGGGAAATGCCTCCGGGTATGGCAAGCAGGAAAGAGATGGGAAAGGACTTGAGAAAAGCTGGCTGGTGGCCCCATGGGCTCCCAGTGTGGGCTCCCCTGTGGGCTCCCACAGCTGAGGCAATGGTGGCCAGGAGGTGGCAGGGCAGGACCGACGATGTCCCATGAGTGTCCTGGCAGGAAGAGCTCCTCTGGGCCTGGCACTATACCCAGAGTCCTCCCTGATGCCGGCCTGGGTTGCCAGCCTCCTTCCCCAGCTCATGGGGCACCACCAGCCCAGGTGCTGGGCACAGCCTGTGGCCTCTGGGCTGGGAGGTCCTCATAAACAGAGGTCTCTGAGGGAAGGCTCCCAGTGTCGGCCCCAAGTCCAGTAAACTTTTCACAGTCTGTCCTTGCTCCGCATGGTACAGAGACAGCACGAGACCCTTCACTGACGGACTATCGGCCCACCTAAGGCCCAGCATCCACACAGAAGGCAGAGGCTACAGCTCTGCCTCTTTGCCCTCCTTCTCTGGAGGGGTCTGGGGCTCAAGCCAAGCCTTGCTGGGGATCTGGCCTCTCCCTTTATGTCCTCCAGCTTAGAGACCCTCTGCTGTGTCTCATGAAGCCCTGACATAACCCCCTCTCAGCTACACACACACCGTTCCGCTCTCTCTGTCCCACCCCTGAGCCCAGCTCTACCTCTGCAATCAAAGCAAGGCAGAAGACTCACTACCCTGGGGAGAGCAGAGGCTGCCAGGGCTCTCTGCAGCACAGGGACTCCAGCAACTCCCAGGACCACCTTGGCACGAAGCCCTTCAACAGATCTGGCACCAGCCACCTCCTTCCCCGTTGCAAAAGCACACGGGTGCTGCCCAGCCCCAGAGAGAGGTCCTTACCCATGCAGTTCTTCATCATCATGAAGCCACTCTCGTAGCCCTCGAAGCACTCGCACTCGAAGCTGCCCGGCGTGTTGACGCAGGTGCCGTGGCCACACAGGTCTGGGGAGATGCGGCATTCGTCGATGTCTGTGGGGATGAAGACCAGTTAGTGGAGGCAGGACAGACGACAAGCACCACCACAGCTGGCACTGGGCTGCCTGTACCGCACACCCAGTTCAGGGAGTGAGGCCTGGCAGGTCTGACCCAGCAGACCAAGGACCTCCCCTTCCTGAAAGGAGAGACAGCAGTTAGGCTTTCTCTCTGGTGCAGAACTGATCCTTCATCCCACGAGCAGGAGGAGCCTTCTGCTCATGGTCCTGCTCTTGGCTTCTCAGCATGTCCCTAAGGTAACTACCATGACTCAGCTGGGTACCACTATCATGATAAGCATCCCACAAGGCAGCGAGATGGGCAAGAGTGGTCTGGAGGGGGCCTACCCTTCCCTTACCTGTGCAGTTCCTTTCCTCAGCATCCAAAGCGAAGCCATTGCCACAGATACACCTGAAGCTGCCAATGGTGTTTCGGCAGGTCCCATGAGTGCACAGGCCAGAGAAGACCTTACATTCATTCACATCTGTGTGGGAAGGCAGAGGAGCAGTGTTTCAGGGAGGGGACATCTGCCATGAACCTGGAGTCCCAGGGAAGGCAGCAGGTTCCTTGGGATGTAGCTGAGATGGGCTGAGCACAGCCCATGATCAGCAGCTCCCTCTTTCTTCTCACCTTTGTAGAAGGGCCTTCCTGAAAGCACATCTCCTCGGTTGGCAAAGCCGGGTCCCCTCGGGCAGATGGCCTTGTACTCACTGGAGCCGATCTTGGGACATTCTTCACAATCGATGCCCCAGGCTGAGCCCACAGAACAGCAGCACATGTCGATCCGGTACTTGCCTGGCAGAGGCTCCGTGCACTCATCTTCATCCCATTTCATGTAGCACTGTTCCACACGTACGTCTGGTGAGAGAGCAGAGCTGAGCCCTTGCCTGCAGCACTGTGTCACCATTTCCTGTGACACAGTTAGCGAGGTTCCTGGAAGAGGTTTGGCTCTTCCTCCAAACAATACCCAGGTATGGGCCATTTGGGTGAGGCCACCTTGTTTGGGATGCTATGAGAGATGTAATAGTATGGACACTGGCCAGTCTGTGACTGTTGGCAACAGGGCCAGAGAATGGACCCTTCACGGTGTAGTTAGTAGAGCAGACAGCCCCTACGAAGGGCAGAGGTTGGTCCCTGTGTGTCCAGAAGGCACCCAGGAGTTGTTTTAGGGCTGCTGGGCCATGTCATTAACCAGTTAGGTTACCTATTTGGCCACCCTTGAAGCCCACCCAAGGAGAACAACGGCATTACTGGAGTGGAGGACAAGAAGCTATGGCAGCCTTGCCTTGGTTAGGCTGCTGGGTTTGGCAGCCCACCAGGTAGGACGTGCCATTGCTCAATTCCCAAGACTGCTGCATGTGGTGGGTAGGGCTGGCTGGACGTCTGTAGAGACGGAATGGAGGCCAGGGTCTGGGTGAGGTGAGACGTCCTTACCCACACACGTCCTGGCAGTGCCGTCAAGGGTCAGTCCTTCTGGACACTCGCACCGGAAGGAGCCGGCCGTGTTCACACAGCGTCCGTTTGGGCAGACGCCAGGGAAGACCTCACACTCATTCACATCTGTTGGCACAAAAGCAAGAGGCAGGCATGAGAGTTGCATATGGACAAGCCCAGTACGGCCTTGAGGGGCTCCTGGAGGCGACAAGAGGAGTCCAGAGCTGCCCATCAGACCTGAACTGGTCACAATGGAAACCACACGCTCCACGCACAGAGCCCAGACACTTCTGCAAGGAGGCTGCTTTACAAAGCCTTGTCACAGACAGACGGACAGGGTGGTCCTGTGGCACATGTCCATAGCTGGCACAGCACTGGCAGAGTGGCACCAGAACTCACAAACGTCCTGATGGAGCTGCTAAACCTGGAAACCCATTTCCAGGCATGTGAATGACAAGAAAATCAGCAGTAGTCAGTGTGGATTGACCAAGGGGAACCCAAGTGTTCAAGGCTAGGTTGGATGGGGCTCTGAGCAACCTGATCTAGTGGAAGGTGTCCCTGTCCATGGCAAGAAGGTTGGAACTAGGTGATCTTTAAGGTTCCTTCCAACCCAAAACATTCCATGATTCTGTGATTGACGAGCCTGATAAAATTCCATGATGAAATGACTGGCCTGGAAGGTGAGGGAATAGTGGTGGAAGTTGTCTACCCAGGCATCAGTAAGGCCTTTGGCACTGTCTCCCGCAAGATCCTCACAGACAAGCTGTTGATGTACGGGCTGGTTGGGTTGACAGTGAGGTAGGCTGAAAGTTGGCTGAATGGCTGGGCCAAGAGAGGGGTGTTCAGTGGCACAAAGTCTAGTTGGAGGCCAGCAACTAGCAGTGTACCCCAGGAGTCAACACTGGGGCTAATCCTGTTTAACATCTTCATTAGTTATCATGGTGATGGGGTAAAGCATGTCCTCAGCAAATTTGCTGATGATACAAAACTGGGAGGAGTGGCTGATACACTAGAAGGTTGTGCTGCCGTCCAGAGGGACCTTGGCAGGCTGGAGAAATGGAACCACGCGTAGTTCAACAAGGAGAAGTGCAAGGTCCTGCACCTGGGGAGGATGAACCCCACACACCAATATATGCTGGGGGTCACCCAGCTGGAAAGCAGCTTGGCAGAAAGGACCTGGGGGTCCTGGTGGACACCAAGTTGAAGATAAGGCAGCAATGTGCCCTTGCTGCAAAGAAGGCTGATGGTGCCCTGGGCTGTATTAGGAGTAGTGTTACCAGAAAGTCAAGGGAGGTTCTCTCTGAGGTTCCCAGAACTGGGCTCCTCAGCAGGAGAGAGACATACTGGAGAGAGACCAGTAAAGGGCCAGTAAGTGCAGATCCCCACCAGACTCAAAGATGCAGGATAGCAACAAATAAACAACCACCATGTTCCCAATACAAAAAGTCTTCTGCATCCTGCAGCACTTTACCTTCACATGTGACCCCCTTCATCCTGGCATATCCCCGGGGACAGGCAGTATCTGCAAGAAAACAGAGGAACGTCAGCAGAGAAACGGGCTGTCTCCTGCTTTCCTGAGGTCCACGCCGAGCGGAGCCTTACCGATCTCGCAGCGCTCACAGGGGCTGCCCCACGCCGCCCCCAGCGTCGCACAGCACTCTGACTTCAGCGTGGCCCCGTTGATGTTCACCTCGCAACGCCCGTCCTGGATGTTCAGCCAGCACGTCCCTTTCATGCTGTCTGTAGAGCAAAGACAAGGTGTGAGTGAAGAGTTGCTCCTCGATGGAGGTCCTCAGCTTCATGGCAGCCAGGCTGCTGTGAGAAGCAGCTGGGAGAAACCATCCCTGATCTGCAGTGGGACCATTGCTCTCTGGTGTCACCTTATCTCTTAGGTTGTGGGGCCGAGCACTCTGCAGTGTGGATGTAAACTGGCACAGAAGGTTGGAAGGGACCTCTGGAGATCATCTCATCCAATCCTCCTGCAGACTGCTATGGCATCAGCTCTGTGTCCTGCCCTTTTCCCAGTCCCAGCCTGCTCCTCTTCTGGGTCAAAATAGTCCTTTCCCTCCCCTGTGATGCTTTGCAAGGCCTTGACCATCTAGGAGTGGGAAGGGGTACCTTCTCATCTTGATGAGATCTACTTCATCGTGATGTGGGAAGCTGTCATATGAGAAAAGGCTGAGAGAGTTGGGTTTCTTCAGCCTAGAGAAAAGAAGGCTCAGGAGAGACCTTATCACCATGTTCCAGTATTGAAAGGGTGGCTACAAAGAAGATGGAGTCACATGGAAAAGACGAGGGGTAAGGGGTACAAGTTACTCCTGGGGAGATTCTGATTAGACACAAGAGGAACATTTTTCACTACAAGGACAATCAGTCACTGGAATAATCTCCCCAGAGAAGTGGTGGAGTCCCCAACATCGGACACTTCTGGACAGGGTGCTGGGCCATCTTGTCTAGACTATGCTTTCCCCAAGAAAGGTTGGACCAGATGATCCTTGAGGTCCCTTCCAACCTGGGATTCTATGATTCGATGATGTGCCTTAATGTCAGCACACTACAGGCCCATCTGGTGAGTGAGACCCACCATCCCAAAGCCCTGTGGGATTCCCCTGGGACCCCATGTCCATGCTTTGTCTTGCTGCAGCACAGTTGGGGATTCTGTGTGTGCCACACACTGCTCAGGGCACTGCCTGAGGTTGCAGCTTTTCAGGCTCCCTGGATGCATAATTGTTACCAACAACCACAGAAACTCCAGGTGAGAGAGAAGGGCCTCAAAGGACGCCCATCCCTGAGCCAGGAGCATGGGACTTGCTTCAGATGAACAGCGAGGGATGATGATGGGCACTGCTGACATCAGAGCTATCTGCAGAAGGTCCATCCTTACCCACGCAGATGGTGCCACTGGGGTCCAGCTTGCTGCCTGGGGAGCACTCGCAAGCAAAGGAGCCAGCGTTGTTCCTGCAGACACCGTTCACGCAAGGGTTAGAGGTGCACTCATTGATATCTGTGAGAAGAAAGGAACGGTCACCGTAGGAAGTGCCATGGACCCAGTTTTCTGGACCAAAAACTGAGATGAGATGCAAAGAACATGAAAAAGGGAGTTTTTCAGCTGTTCAGAGGATCATGAGCTCAGGACATAGAGTCCTGCGTGTACAACTCAAGCATGGATCATCTCAAGGGAGATGGGCACCAACAGCCGACACCATGACTAGTGACCTTCAGGATGGAGGGGATGGATGGGTTGAGGGCGGTTGGTGCAGCTACGGGGGAATGAGGGACTCGCTCACTCAGGGCTGCTCCTGGCTAAGGTGGGAGTGGCCACAGTGCTGAACACGACCTTCATGTACCCGTCTGAACCAGCTGTGAGGCTACGCAGCATTTGCCATTTTTCACCTTCCTTACAGAAAATCAGGTTTTTTTCCTCTAAACAGACACTTATGTGCAAAGTGCCAGCGCTCAAATGTTTGAGGACTTTGTGGTCGGGAAATAATTTCCCTCGCTCCAAACTGTAAGCTTTCAATCAAGTCCTCCAAACTTGCAATTTTGGTCAGGTTTTAGCTAGAATTTTGAGGGCCTAGAGGAAATTGTTCTGGTTTTAAGTCACTGAAAAGCCCAGATGTTCTGGGTTTGGATGTCCACTATTTTGAATGAAGTGTGAAATTTCTCCCCAAGGAAAAAAAAATAAACCAAAGCCACAAACCCAAAGGCTGGATCTGCTCCAGTTCAAACCACTGCGGTCAAAGGGGAACCAAAGACACGTTAGACCTTGAGCTCCCTTTCAGGCAGGACCTCAGGCCATAGTTCACTCTTTACGTGTGGTGGAGATGTTCCCATTGCCTTCAGAGCCACGTTACCTTCACAGGTATCTGTCTCCGTCCTGAAGACAAAGCCCTTGGGGCAGGTGCAGGTGTAGCTGCCGGGTGTGTTGCGGCACAGTCCGTTGTCACACAGCAAACGGTTGACGGTGCATTCATCAACGTCTGTGGGCAGAGAGATGGAGGTTCTGAGCTACACCACCAGCGTCCGCTCTTCTCTGCCAGCCCTACAGAGCTCTGAGAGGCACAGGGATGTGATACCATCCTCAAAGCCACACAACGTGGAATGGTACATCACGTCCACGTGGTTTCCCGCATAGCACCTTGTGCTCTTCCATGTGGACAAGGCAGCCCTCCATGAGGACAGTGCTTGAGGGCAGCAGCTGGTCTATCCCCTCAGGCTCCTGTGCAGCCAGAGGTCTGCAGCTGGCTCCCAGCCTGAGGACATGTCACCCTCTCCCCACCAGCACCGAGCTCCTGGTTCCCTCTGCCACACGGCGCCCGGGCTGCCCTCAACTCACCCACGCAGTTCTTGCCCGTGGGATCCGACTCGTAGCCCAGGTTGCAGATGCAGCGGTAGCTCCCACGCAGGTTCTCGCACATGCCGTTGGGACAGATGTCTGGGTTGAGGGCACATTCATTGATGTCTGCACGGAGGAAGATGTCAAATTAGACGGACCCCGGCAAAGGCAAATACAGAAAAATTCTACTCCCTTATTCTTCGTTGTTCCTTGGTGTCGTTTCCACAGAAATCCCTCCTTCCTACTCTCCTGGCTTGACCTAGTAGGTCCTGGGGAGCTTTGTTCCTCTCCTTCTGGTGCTGTGGAGCTGAGCTCCTTTGTCCCGGGGCTACAGAGCTGATCTAGCGCAGGGCTCTGAGCTCAGGAGGAGAGAATTAGATAAGAGAAGTGAGACAAGCCCAGACTCAATTCCATATCAAGGGCTCTCAGGTCCTTCTATTACGTTCCTGAGTCTCCTCGTAGTATCTATCTCAGGTACTTAGGCCAGACCACTTAACTATCCTTCCTACTGGAAAAGGTGGCAGGAAGAAGCTGTTTGTAAGGTGCTGTGAGCAGGATGCTGGAGGCAACTGGGGTAAAGGTAGAGCATGATGGGCAACGTGCCTGTGCACACACAGGAGACCATTGCTGGGGGCAGAACACGGCAAGGGGCTCTCAGACATACTGGAGACCACGGCAGGCAGCTGAGCGATGTCTGTGGTTAGATGGCCACAGCAAAGCCCATCCGATGGCAAAGTCCCCATATCTCCTAGCCCTGCCATGGTCTCCAGGCTGAGAGTTTGCACAGGCTCCCTGCCCACGCTGCTGCCAGGCTGGAAGAAGACCTGATCAGGCCAAAGTAAATTTCCTTTCCTTACTGCTGACATAAAAAACTGTCTGAAAGCAGCTTGGGCAGCCTGGAAAGAGAGAAGTGAGGACCTGTGGCCTCTGCCTGGTTCCTGGCCCTGGAGAACGTGTGGTAGTGGTGGGGCAGGGACAGAGGGGAGTGTTACGTTTGGGTGACAGGGCCTGGGCCAGGGGCCAAGTCCTGCAGGATGTCAAAACTTCAGCTTCAAAGACTTGCAAAGTGCCTTGGACAAATCTGCCTCAAAACAAGAGAGTTTTGGACGGTTCTACAGCGATGTGCAGAAGGTACCACAGCACCTGCTGCCCATGAGCGTGGTGGATGGGCTCAGGTCTGCAGGACATCTGGCAGGGAGTGCCGTGGGCATCTCCACCATCACCCACTTCCTGCTCGTCCCCGCCACCAACAACACCAACCCCAAAGGGTGGCAGCCAGGAGGGCAGCATCTCTTCCTCTGCATCAGCATCACCTCGCTGCCTTTCTGGAGCTAAGCTCTGGTGCCCATACAAAGAGATTTTACCCTGGCAAGAAGCAGCCTCCCCAGAGAACAGGGCAGGTTCGTGTTTGCACAGCAGTGTCCTCACAGTGCCAAGGTGCCAGATGGCCACCAGCCCAGGCCAGGACTTCCCAGACACTGCTGGTCTTTGTCTCAAGCAGTTGGAGTTCACTACAACCCCAGGGAATGCAGCCCTGAGTGCGTATCGTCCTGGCTGCGGGCAGCGATGGGCTGACCAGAGCACGTCTGACGTTAGCTTCTTGCTAGAAAGCATCTTATCGTTAGCCTGAGACTGCCTTTGGCCAAGACACGGTGCCCTGGAAGGAAGCCCAAGAAGCCACCAGGGTTTTGCCTCTGGCTCCTTCCCATTTGGAAAGTTTTGGAAGGCTGCAGCTCTCTGGCTCTTTGTGCTCTTCCTGCTGATCCAAGCGCTGCCCGGGGCTGGCAGCGCAGCCCCTGACCTCTTGCCCGCTGTCTAATTCAAAGCAGCCCCTTGGCAACACATCCCAACACGCGCTTATCACCCCGCCCTCTCCCTGGGAGACCACGAACCCTCCTCTCCCGCGACTGAGGGAGCTGGAGAACAGAGGAGTGATTGAAGCAAGAGGATGCAATTGGTCACACTCTTCCTTCATTCCCATCAAAGCAGGGAGCAAAGCCAAGCTCCGTGTGTGCATCCCCAGAAATGCAGCTCCCGCAGGGTGCCGGGAATCAACCGCTTGAATCACTACATGGTCCCCAGGGATGCTCAACCTTAACTTGCGGTGCTTTAGAGCACCTCTCTGCCACCACGTCCAAGCTCACGTCCCATCCACAGACTCAACTAACACGGAGAAAGGTTCTTACACCCTCCCAGGCTGTGCCAGCAGCCCTGCGCTCACTCACAGCTCACACGTACGCGGGTGCGAGGTGCTGACTCCCCAGCACACCCTCCGCGCTGCCAAGCTTCTCCTGGCACACTCCTTCAGTCACAGACACATGAGAAAGAGCTGAGATGTGCTTGTCTAGAAGGTGGTCCACGGGATGCACGTACCTCTGCCATCAGCCGTTATCCCAATGCCGCTGCTGCAGAGCGCCTGGAATTCAGCTGTGGAGAAAGCACAAGAGAGCCGTGAGCTCCACGCACAGCGACGCCAATCCTGGGTAACGCTGGAGTTGTTGTTTGGTTTCTGAAATGTCGGCTGTGAGCTCCTGAGCAGGGTCTACACCTATGCAAGGTGTATTTTAGAGCTGATACTCTGAGTGGTCCAACACTGTTAGAATCCCTGCAATCAGATCACGGGATCGCTGTGGTTGGAAAAGACCTTTAAGGTCATCGAGTCCAGCCATTAGCTATCTCTCATATGAAGACAGGCTGAGGGAGTTGGGGCTGTTCAGCCTGGAGAAGAAAAGGCTCTGAGGGACCTTATACTGACCTTCCAGTAGATGAAGGGGCCTACAGGAAGGCAGGGGAAGGTTTATTCACAAGGGTTTGTAGTGATAGGACAAGGAGTAA
>VZZY01010613.1:134298-153556 GCA_013400335.1 Eurystomus gularis
CCAGGCAGTTTTTAAATACATCGGTGATTCAACCACTTCCCTGGGCAGCCTGTTCCAGACTTTGGTAACCCTTTTGGCGTAGAAGTTTCTCCTAATGTCCAACCTAAACCTCCCCTGATGTAACTTGAAGCCATTTCCTCTTGTCCTAGCAAGCCTGACTTGTGAGAACAAACCGACACCCACCTCCCTGCAGCCTCCTTTCAGGTGGCTGTAGAGAGCGGTAAGGTCTCCCCTGAGCCTCCTTTTCTTCAGACTAAGAGATCAGCATCAGATTTGTGGATCCAGCCTTGCTGACTGCACAGCACCCCCTCCCCCTGCCTACGGCTTTCCCATGGCACTGCCAAACTCCTCAGGCCAACCCAGGGACCTGTCAGGGATGTCTCTGAGGACCTTCCTGGCTTTTTTCACAAACTGAGACGGAAGAGGAGCTCACCAGAGTTTTTGGCCGGGCAGGGTTGGCAGGGCTCTCCGAAGCCATGGTCCGGGTTTGCGCAGCAGCACTCGGACTTGGTGACTGCTCCTGGGAAGGGACGAGCGCACGTGCCCTTTTTAATGCCTCCGTAGCAGGTGCTGCGCATGTGGGTGTCCACGCAGACCCGCCCGTCCACGCCGATGGCCAGGCCGCCCAGGCACTCGCAGCGGAAGGAGCCCTCGGTGTTAATGCACCAGCCGTTCATACAGATCCCCGGCGTCTCGCACTCGTCGATGTCTGGAAGAGGAAGCACAGGCTGGCTGTTTCCCACCCACAGACAGCGGCTTGGGACTGTTCCGCAGGGAGACTTGGAGATTAAGAGAGAGCCAGAGGTGCTGCTCAGAACATCGCATCCCCTGCGTGACCTGCGGGCTGTCCCTGCTGGTTCAAGGGAAGAAGCAGGGATCTGGGCTCCTCCAGTCTCCTGAGAAGCTCGGAGTAGCAGGGTCTGCTCTCTGCTCTGTTAACGGGGCAGTGACCCAGAGAATTCACCCCGTGTCACAGCAGCATATCAAAGAAATGCTTTGTTCTCCTCCTCCTCCTTTCTCCACTCTGCCTTCACATTCTAACCTTGCTGGCTTTGGAAACCTGGCTTTGGAAACCACACAAACCGCAGTGGAACGTGCTGTAGAGGCTGGGGAAGCTGTGGAGATGACTGCTGCCAGCTCACATTGGCCATGCAGAGCTTCACAGCCTTGCTTAACCTCCTTCAGAAAGAAGATTTAAGCTCTAATTTGTGCTGAAGCAGTGGAGGTGCAGGAACATTTTCCTTTGCGCTCATCCTGCTGTAAGGGGCTAATTTCTGCTGGCAGAGCAGGAGATGCCTGGCAACAGCCTTGGTTCTTCTCAGCTCCCCTTGGCCTCAGACACATCCCAAGTCCCCAGGAACGTGGACAGCAGGCTGGGAAGAGGACAGAGACCAAGCCTGGGGCCCTACGCACCAACACAGTACCGCCCGTTGGGAGCCAGCACAAAACCAGGCTTGCAGATGCATTTGAAGCTGCCGTCTTCATTGATACACATCCCGTTGAGGCACATGTTGGTCGTGGCACATTCATCGTGATCTGAGGAGGACAAATAGAAAACATGAGCGGAGCCTCGGGGCTGCAGCAAGACTCTCCTGTGCTCAAAAACTCCCTGTCCCCCATCTCATGGTTGAATTGCCTCTTATGGCCATGGGTGCCAGTCCTCAAGGCAGAGTTCCCACCGCTTCTCCTGGTGAGAGCTGTCCTGCTGCATCCCTGCTGCTCTTGGTATCCTGGTCAGCTGGAGCAGCTCACAGCAGGACCCAGGCAGTGGCTGCTGGAGAATGTCCTGCCTCCAGACCCAGCCCTGCTCATGCTCCTAGACCCCAGGAGCACTCCAGCAGCACCAGCACCCTTATAAAAACACCTCCCCATTTCAGACTTCTCATGAGCCAGCGTGTGCCCAGGTGGCCAAGAAGGCCAACAGCATCCTGGCTTATAACAGCTGTGGAGATGTGGTGCTGAGGGCCATGGGTTAGTGGTGCCCTGGCAGTGCTCGGTTAATGGTTGGACTTGATGATCTTAAAGGTCTCTTCCAACCAACATAATTCTCTGTTTCTATGAATTTAAGGTGGATTCTGCCCTAGAGATGAAGAGAGCACAGCACAGACGAAAGCAACCACCAGCCCCCTGTGAGGACATAGTCTCAGCTCAGTCCCAACCTCCCCAGTACACACGAGGAGACACAGCTCTTACCAACGCAGTTCTTGCCATCAGGGGTGATTTCAAAGCCAGCGTTGCAGATGCACTGGAAGCTGCCATCGGTGTTAACACAGCGCCCGTTCCTGCACATCACTCCATTCATGATGCACTCATCAATATCTGGCAGGGAAATAAGCATAAGAAGGTAGCAGCGGGTGGAGTGAGAAGCAGGTCCAGCTTAATGCGCTCCATGAGAAGACCAGGCAAGTGCTCTCAGACACTCGGAGTGTGCCCTGCTCCAGGATCACGCTCTTCCCCTCTGTGTGAAGTACAGGAGATGGAAACAATGGGGGAAAAGCTTTCTTCATGCTCTGGAGGCAGCACAACACTTCTGAGGTTAGAGCTCTGGGATCTCAGACCCTCTCTGATGTCTTTGTCAACCTCCTGCCCCAGGGCCCCCTTTGCAACTCTATTTATTCCAGTCCATAGCAGACAGCAAAAGCCCTCAGACCACCAGCCGTGGACTCAGGCCTGCCACAGAGATGTGGTCCCAGTGTCCCGACAAAGTGAATTCCAGGACAGAAGTTGGGGACAATGTGACTGAAGCATGGCAGCAGGGGAGGTGCTGTGTTGCGTGTCATGAACATGATGTCCACTTGCTCTGGGGTGCCCCTGGATGCCTCTGGGTAAAGATGAAACAAGAACAGAAGAGGACTATCTATGGTAGGGGGTTGCTCCTGACCCTTTGTCAAGGGCTGGGGAAGTCAGGATGAGCTATTTTATGAGCAAATTGCAGAAAACCAGTAGTCTGGCCTCAGCAGCCATGGAAAATCCAGACACTTTGTTGACTTTTCCTAATGTGAAGTTAGCTTGAAATCAACCTGGCAGAAAAAGGTCTGAATGATATGAAATAGGGTGGCCCTACACAGAAGGAAAGGTCCTTTGGAGCTCTATCACCAGAAGAGTTCTGTGTAAGCCACATGGGACAGGTTCTTGTCAGCTAGAGAGGTCACAGCTGAAGGATGACATCCAATCTTGGCACCACACATTAGAAAAGATAAAGACAACATGGAGGAAGTTGAGAAGATAAAAACAAGGAGAATGCAAAGCTTAGAAACATTATCAATGAGAGGAGATTGAGAGACTTGCATTTGTTTAGTCTAGAAGGGAGATGACAGAGGGGTTACAAGTTGCAGTTTCCCAACATGTCAGAGATGTTGTAAAGGAGACAGTGATGAACCAATTTGCAGGGCCGGAAGGAGAATCACAAGAAGAATTCAGCTTAAAAGATTCAGTTTGGAAATTAGGAAAGCCTTTCCCATTGTCAGGCAACCAGGGGAGCCTTCAGAAACTCCTTCATCAGAAGCCACTTGACAGAAAAATTTAGAAATCAAAGATTGGGCACTGTCAGGGAAACCAGCCTTTGCTTCCTCTTCCCATGGGACGTTCCCTCCCACCATTCTGTTTTATCAGTCCCTCGTGCAGAGCAGCACCTTGCTGCAAGACACTGACAGGACAACTTTGGTAGGAATCATAATCCCTACACTGACACAAACATTCCCCAACGTCCTAACTGTCGTCAAAACACAATGTTGACATGTTTAAATAGAATTCTGCTCTTGAAAAAGCCTCTGTAAGTTCCTTGATGGCCCAAATTCAAGGTAGATAAAGGCAGAGGAAACTTCTCCCAGACAGATCTCAGGTCACTTCTGGCAGCTCAGCTAAGTTGTTCTGAAATCCCATCATATACCTGGTGGGAGGTTGGTTGGTGCTGGGGACTCCTCAACTCAACCGTTTTCCTTTGGTACCCAGGTCTCTGATCCCCCTGCTGATGCTCTTGCAGCACCTCCCACAAGGAGAGACAGAAGATCCTTACCGATGCACGCCTGCTTCGTGGGGGTGCTCTGGAAGCCTTCGTGGCACTTGCAGTGGTAGGAGCCGGGGGTGTTCACGCAGTCGCCGTGGACGCACGGGCTGCTGGAGCATTCATCCACATCTGCAAGAGGAAAAGCCTAAACCCATGAGTCACCATTACACACCTCAGGCCACCAGGACAGGCAACAACGGCTGCACCCCTTGAGCTGCTGAGTCCTCTCCACCCCAGTGCCCAGCATCCTGACAGCATGGCCAGCAAGGTCCCTCTGGATGGCATCTCGTCCCTCAAGGTCCCTCTGGATGGCACCTCTTCTTGGGAGTGAGTCAGCTGCACCACTCAGCTTGGTGCCCCCTGCAAACTTGCTGAGGGTGTGCTCGATCCCACCATCTATGCCATCGATGAAGACATTAAATAGTACTGGTCCCAGTATGGGCCCTTGAGGGACACCACATGTTACTGGTTTCTACTTGGACATTGAGCCATTGAACCTTCGGACACAGTCCTCCAGCCAATTCCTTATCTATCGAACAGCCCACCCACCAAACCCTTATCACTCCAATTTAGAGGTAAGAATGTTGTGGGGAACTCTATCAAAGGCCTCACAGAAGTTCACATAGACGGCATCTGCAGCTCTTCTCTTTTTCACTGATGCAGTCATTCTATCATCAAAGGCAAAGGGGCAATGGATACAAGCCAGAGCACAGGAAGNGGTCCTGCTTGGCAGGGGGGTTGGACTTGATGGTCTCCAGAGGGCCCTTCCAACCCCCAACATTCTATGATTCTACGAAAGGCCACAGGCCCTTGGTGAAGCCACATTGTCTGTCTCTAATCACCTTCATCTTCCAAGAGTTTCAACATACCTTCCCTTCTGAACAGTTTATAGCCACCAATTGCACTGCTCCAGTCGTGTGATTAGTCCCACCACATTTCACTGTAGCTTTCTAGCTGCACAGCAGCTTCCAGCTCCTCCCAGGCTGCATGCACTTCCACCGAGGCACTTCAGCTGGGCTATTAACCCTCTCACCTTTTAGAGGAACACGCCCTAATTCCTTTCAGACATTTCACTGGTGTTTCCCCATTGGTGCCTAATACATCAGCAGCCCCTGGATCTTCTGCGTTGCTCAAAACTCCACTCCCTTCTCCCTCTCAAACTAGTTTAAAGCTCTCCTTGTAAGTCTGGCTACCTTTTTGGTGAAGATCTTGCTCCACTTGATCAGGTGAATCCCATCAGCTCCCAACAGACCCGGCTTCTTAAAGGTAGATCCATGCTCACAGAAGCCAAAACCTTGAGCATGGCAGCAGGCACCAGCCAGGTCTCTCCCAAGGTCTCTTCCACCCCAAACGATTCTCTGATTCTAAGCCAATGGCGATGTTGTGGCTACCAGAGGAGAGCTGTCACCTTGATGCTCCTTGCAGGGCACCCATATCCTTTCCATCATGCTGCTTCATTACCTGACACGAGCCCTCGGTCTCCAGCTCCTTGTGGGGAGCTCTGACTGGGATGGGGGCTGCTGGGGCAGCAGCTCAAGGTGCCGTTAGGAGCGGGCACGGGGCACGGCTGGAGCTGGGCCTACTCACCGATGCACTCCCCGCGCACATCCTGCTTGTAGCCCATGTTGCACTCGCAGCGGTAGCTGGATGGGGTGGGGATGCAGCGCCCGTTCAGGCAGAGGTTAGTGAAATGCTTGCAGATGTCAATGGTCTGGTTCAAAGTGGCGGTTCCTGGAAAGCACAGAGACAGCACCAGGTAGGGACGTCCCCAGTTAGGGCCATGGTTTAGCAGCGGACTTGGTAGAGTCGGGTTATGATTGGACTGGATGATCTGAAAGGTCTTTTCCAACCTAAATGATTCTATGATTCTAGGTGGAGGATTACAGCTCCTGACTGTCCCCAGGAAGTAGGGTTGCTAAGTCCCAACACCATGACAGAGCAGTGATGGTGCTCCTGGGTCCCAAACAACCACGGGCTGCAGGCACGAGCTCAGCCACCTCAGAAACCTCTGCAGGGTGCTGGCACAGCCCAGCCCCGCTGCCACGCACCCTGCAAGGTGGGAATCAGTATTTATGGACATCCTGGGAGTTTCCTGTGCCCTTCGCACAGACCGATATGGGGATGGCACAGGAGAGGGGGCTCCAAGGTGGTGGGACACCAGTTTTGCTCTGAGGAGGCAGAGAGTGAGGCAGTGACATGAAAGCTTCGTTCCTCTCCGGTAATTAGAAAGATATTCCGCGCCGGAGCCAGCCTCGGCTCGCTTGCTCTGCCAGCAGACGCTGTTGGATCTGCGGTGGGCTGGGCATCCTGCGCAGCGTCAGCGTCACATCCCACCACCCCCCCCGCCTCAGAATAAACCTCGTAGCTGCCTACGAGGCGCTTCGCTCGTGGGCAGGACTCGGCGAAGCAGCCGGTGTCCTGAGCCAGGCAGCCAAACCGGGTCAGCGCAGTAAGAAAGTCATTTTAATTACCAATGCTTGAACTTCCTGGGCCCATTCCAGGCAGGCCTGGGATCCCGCCTTGTCCGTTCGCCCCATTTGGTCCGATGCCTCCAGGCCCGTTGAGTCCCGGCCCAACACCATTGGGCCCGAATCCAGGAATTCCTGGAAAGTTCCCAGGGAACCCTGGCACGACCGGGAGTCCTTCGATGCAAAGCCTGCGGTACTCATCTGAAACAAAACAGCTGCCTTAGTGCTGTTCCAAGAGAGCCTGAATCCCCTCCTGCCTCTGCCAGAGTGCGGAGAGCAGGGGGATGGAGATGGACTGGCAGGGACAAAGAGGGTGGGTGCTGATGGGAACAGTGCAGATGGGCGAGGAGGACTTTAACACCCTCCAATCCAGAGCAGATGATGAGGCAGAGCTTGCCAGGGTGTTTGGCACGGGCTTCTTGGGGTGCGTGGGACAGTTGGCACCATGGGCCTTCCCTGGATATCAGGAAGAAGTTCTTCACTGAAAGAGTGATTAGCCATTGGAACAGGCTGCCCAGGGTGGTGGTGGAGTCACTATCCCTGGAGGGGTTCCAAAAATGGGCAGATGTGGTGCTTCGAGACATGGTCTAGGGGTCAGGGAGATGTCTGAAGAAGGTTAGACCAAACAATCCTGGAGGTCTTTTCCAACCTGAATGACTCTATGATTCATACAGGAGAGGACAGGCACAGGAGGGTGCCAGATACTGGAAAGCTCTGCCCTGCTCAGAGCTGGTGACAGAAGAGAAGAGGTGCAGAGATGTATCTACAGCTCTGTGCCTCCGCAAGGCCTTCTGCTGCCTGGGCTCACCCTCGTTTGGCTCCGAGGTTCAGTTATGGTAGGAGCCAAGGAGAGATGAAGAGGTAGGAGGAAAGGGATAAATTCTTGCCTTGGCTGAACTCATCTGGCTCAACTTCAGATGAGACCCAGGCAGGAGAGCCAGCATCCCCGTGTGACCTTTCTCTAGCTGTTACGTAGATGATTCTACACATCAAGCCTGGGGTACCACTAGGGCCATCAGAGCCACCAGCTGGCCCAGCACTAGGTGGGGGTCCTTTAAGTGGCACTTACCTGAGCCCCGGACAGGACACATCTCTGGAGTCTGACCAATGGCCCAGCAACGCCCCGAGTCACAGCAGCACTGCATCTTGGTGTACTGGCCAGGAAGGTCCCCAGCACAGCGGCCCCCGATCAGAGCAGAGAAACACGTCCCGATCCGTTGGTCTGCAGAAAGGGAAGGGAGAAGACACATTCACAAGTAATCACCATAGTCTTGGTCAGGTCCTGAGGCCCCTTCCTAATGGTGTCTCTTCCAGCTGTCCAGTGTCCCAGTCTGACCTCCTGTTCTGCCTCATCCTCCCAGATCATGAGGTTCTCCCCATCTGGAGCACATCAAGGCTGCAGGGCCAGGCCTCATTCCCCAGTATGAGATCTCACATTCCCATTTAGGCTCCAAAATACTATAAACAGCCTGACAAAGAGCCAGGAACAGGCAGCAGGTGGGTGATCCCTCTCCATGGGGTTGTCCACTGCGACCTGCCTGACCCAGCAGATTCTGGCTGAATTCAGAGCAGAAAACAGATGAGATGTTCCACCTCACCCCATGCCTCCTCACCTTCCCAGAGAAATGGGGTTATTTGCAGGTGTCTCCCACATCTCACTAGAGCTCCTGCACTGACAAGAGATGTCAGGTACGAGATCGCCCGTGGACCCAACACACTGGCTGGGAGAGGGAGCAGGCTGAGGAGAGGTGGTCTGCAGAAGACCATGGCAAATGCTGACACTTCCACTACTGGACAGCCTGTCCCATCCCCTCAGTGGGGACAGATAAACTGGTCCAGACTAAATACGTTCTTCAACAAAATTGCATCCTGGGACTGAGATGTTCATTCTGGAGAGACCTTCTGGTGGCCTTTCAGTATCTGAAGGGGACCTACAAGAAAGCTGGGGAGGGACTTTTCACAAGGGCTTGTAGTGATAGGTTGAGGGGTGATGGCTTCAAACGGGAAGAGGTGAGATCTAGATTAGAAATTAGGAAGAAATTCTTCACTCTGAGGGTGGTGAGACCCTGGCCCAGGTCACCCAGGGAAGCTGTGGATGCTCCATCCCTGGAGGTGTTCAAAGCCAGGTTGGACGGGGCTTTGAGCAACCTGGTCTAGTGGGAGGTGTCCCTGCCATGGCAGGGGGCTGGAACTAGATGATCTTTAAGGTCCCTTCCAACCCAAACCATTCAATGATTCTTCAGGTTCCTCCTCTGATGTTAAGTATCTGTCTTGCTCATTTCTATTACATTTGTGACCAAGGGTTGGCCAACACTGCTGATATAACAGTACAACAGGCCCTGAATTTGGCCATGTGGAGGGCAGTGTCTTCTCCTCTCTGGCGCTGCTGGACCCAGCATGGCAGGTTTTCCTCTAACTTCTGCCACTAAAAACACTTCCCCGTGATAAAAACCACCCAGAGCTGCCTGCTACTATTTTGAGGGTTCCCAGACAGCGAGCGGGCATTCCCCAGCCGCTCCTGCTCCAGCCCGAAGCCTTGGCTCCAACACTCCTTTCCCTTGTTCCCACTTGCTGCAGGACAGAGCTGGCAGACCAAGGTGGTTGGCCATTTCCTACATCACTTTGGTCAGGATCGGGATCCAGGTACAACCCTTCCAGCGTTAGCTGATCCCTGATTCGGTGCTAAGCAAGGACCTTTCCACAGCCACCGCTGGCCAGTGTGGTCCTGCACATCTCATGCCTGGCAAGGACCCATCTCTCCTTCCCAGAGCTGATTTAATGGCAAATGTCCCATGTCCCAGGTTTCCCATCAGGAAACGTTCTCTGCCAGGTCCCAGTGGTCCCGGCATCTCTCACGAAACAAATGGAGCTGCTCCCAATTCCACATCCCTCCAGCCTGATCACTCCCGTTCCCAGTGGATGCCTGTTTCAGGTCATGGGTTAGTTCCCACAGCCTGGACTGAGCAGGGGGGAGAACAAGCCCTGGATGGTGGTCAAAGTCCACGAGCCTGGCCAAGGCCACAGACACCGAGCCTGGCACCGGTGTTGGGTGTGTGTGGCTTCTGGACAAGGCCCAAGAGACTGAGGGTCTTTCACATGTCTAGCAGGCTCTGTCTGGCACCAAGTCCTCTAGGAAAACCTGGAATCTTCCACTCATTCATCTCCTGTCCTTGTTTCTCAAGTAAATTAATGAGGAGGAAAGTCTGGTCTGATTTGTCATCTGTGCCTCTGGGCTGACATTAGCCAGCGGGCTGACACTTCCCTGGAATATAATGGAAATTAATTGCATGGAGCTGTTTGATCTGTGGGCTGTGGTTACATTTCTCCTCTAATCACAGCTCAGTGACCCCATTTAAAGCCAGGGTGACTAAACCAGCAGGTCTTTTCTCAGATACATCCTTCACTTCATTCTGCAGTGCTGAGTTCAGCATGAACCATTCCCTTTTAGGAAACTTTATCCCCCAAAGAGACTTGCAGAAAGAAAGATAGATGAGGAGGAGGGAAACATGAGCCTGGCTTAGCTCCTCATCCTCATGAAAGGATGTTTGGGTCATCCCAAGCCCTTGATCTTCAGCAAGTGGCAAGAGTGCAAGGGCAATGCCCACATCTCTGTAGGCTTCAGCAGATGCTGGAGTGCAGAACAGGGCTGTGTTTCCACAGTGTGTTGAGAGGTTGATGTGACTTAACACCAGCACCAGCAAGCAGCCCCCTCTTACTCCAGAAAGAAGCTGCTCCCTGAACAAGCCAGGGGAGGATAGTGGGGCCATTCAGAAAAGCTGCACCTCAGACGTGGCCAGTGGGTCAAGGGAGGGGATTCTGCCCCTCTGCTCCACTCTGGTGAGACCTCACCTGGAGCACTGTGTCCAGCTCTGGAGCCCTCAGCACAAGAAAGACACGGGTCTGTTGGAGCAGGGCCAGAAGAGGTGATGGTTTAAACTAAAAGAGGGAGATTGAGACTAGAGAGAAGGAAGAAATTGTTGCTGCTGAGGGTGGTGAGAGCCTGGCCCAGGTTGCCCAGAGAGGGGGTCGCTGCCCCATCCCTGGCACCATTGCAGGTGAGGTTGGCCGGGGCTCTGAGCAACCTGCTCTGGTTGCAGATGTCCCTGCTCAGTGCAGGGGGGTTGGAGGAGATGAGCTTGAAAGGTTCCTTCCCACCCAGACCAGTCTGTGATTCTATTCTATGACTCCATGAAACCCTTGATGGGAGTTTAGCCAAGGGAGGGCTTCAGGCTGAGCTTTAAATGAACTTCTAGATCTGAGGGTGGTAGTTTGGAATAAACCCTTTGGGCATTGGAGAGGACAGATCCCAGACAGCTCCTTCTGTTCTTCTGTGGGACACTTGCAGTCCCCAGAGCTGTGATCCACAGTGACAGGCAGCCCGTTACTGGGCAAGGAGTGATTCGGAGAAGACAACCTCCTTCCCCACAGACAGACACGTGCTGACAAGTTTGACAAGGCAGGGAGGTCACAGCAGTTTGTGCAACCGAGGGAATGGTCCAGCCCTTATTCATCTGCACAAATGTTTATTAAATTCAGCTGTCTTTGCTGCAGTTTGTAATAATCCCTCTCAGAAATGAAGGTCAGGACTAATTGAAAACTCATCTGGAGCTGCCTTGGGGGGTGCAAAGAACAGTGGGTCCTGCAGTCCCCTGGTGACCTCCTGCAGGACCACCCACACGCTGGAGGTACGAGCACAACACCGCCGTGGTTTTGTTCCGCCTTCCTCTGCAGCTGCTCAGGGAGCAGGTTTGCACAATAACCCCAGTAAATCAGATAACGCCGCAGGCGAGAAAGGAGGTAAAATTCCACATGAGATTAGAGAGCGCAGAGAGGTGGGGGATAGAGCCGCGGGTCTGTCAGCGCCCGCTGGTTCAGAGACGATGCGGAGGCTTTAGAAGGTCCAGCCAGGAGCAGTGGAGCAGGAGATGGAGTTTGGCTTCATAATCATAATGGGACAAGAGCAACTCCAAGGTGGACTTTCCTGCTGAGGTCTGGCAGAGTCACAGCTCAACCCTGGGGTGTGTGTCCTGGTGCTCAGGAGAAGCCCCACACCAGGAGCTGCACCCTCTGAGTGATGATCCAGCATGGCTGGTCTCTCTCTTCCCTTTCAATGTGGACATCCTCTTTGTGGTCTGCCCAAGGTGTCTCAGATCTGGGGACCACTCAAGGGATTTTGCCATTTTCATCCTGATGAAAACCTGGTTCCTTTCTTTGGTGGTGGGGTAGGGGCAGGGAGAGATGGAGGAATCGGAAGTACCAGCTCTGCTCCCCAGCACAAGAACTTTGAAGGGTGAGCATTTCCCTCACTTTGTGTCTTGCCATGTACAGAAGCTGAGAAGCTCAAGTGACCAAACCCAAACAAAGGAGTGGTTGCAAAAGGCAGTTGGCTCTGACTACAAAGGACGCGAGGGCTGTGAGCTCAGAAGGGAGCTGCTGCACAGCGGCATGTAGCCAAAGGTCTCCCACCCAAGATGTCCAATGGTGCTTGGTCTGCAAGGAAGAAGGGTGCAAGAAGGAGCCTCACACTGTGCTGAGGACAGTCAGTCTGGACTGATGAT
The DNA here is from genome assembly GCA_013400335.1 of Eurystomus gularis. Lineage (NCBI taxonomy): Eukaryota > Metazoa > Chordata > Aves > Coraciiformes > Coraciidae > Eurystomus > Eurystomus gularis. The sequence goes on from VZZY01010613.1 coordinate 146,331, forward strand.
GCCATCATATGTTCTCTGTTTCTGGAAAACTGACCAATTTCATTCTTGTCTGGGTGAAGATGAGATGGGGGTGTCTGTCTCAGTGGAAAGTCATGGCAGAAGGAAGGCACAAAGCATCCCTCTGTGCACAGCTCCCACCCAACTGCAACAAGCCATGGCCCATCTTGGCCACCAAGGCTTCTGCTGTCTCACCGCAGGTGGGCTGAGGTGCAAACAGGGAAGCTCTGGGTGTTCCTGAGGGCGGTTTCTTCACTGGCAAGTGCTATAATCGCTTAACAATTGCTCATTAAATTAGGTAGATGTGGGTCTAGGGGTCAGGGAGATGTTAGACGAAGGCTGGACTTGATGATCCTAGAGGTCTTTTCCAACCTAAATGATTCTATGATTCTATAATAAATTCATTCCCTCTCTGGCTGTTCACTCGTCTCCAAATTCACCTCCCAGTTCAATGGTTAGAAGATTGAGGTATAAATGAGTCCCTGAAATGATCGGATAAAAATGATTCTCTCACAAATGTGGCTGTTTGCAGCCCAGGTTCCTGCACGAGTTCACACTATGGAGCCTTTCTACACCCTCTGATCCCTGCAAATGTCCAGGCAGAGCTTGGCTTGGAGCATCGCCAGCTCCCTCAATGCCTTGAGGAGCTGCTGGGGGCTCTGCTCAGGTCCCTCCCATGCTCCTCAATCTGTTCTGAGCCTGTGACCCTCACATCACTTTGTCATTTCTTGCATCTCCTCATATTTCCTTTTTTCATAAACATCTCCTAAGAGCAGCGAAGCTGGGGAAGAGTCTACCTTTCCTGGATAATGCCCAAAGTGGGCAAAAAGGGTTCTCCAGGCAGGTGAAGTCCTCAGCAACACCCTCACAACCTTCTCTGAGCCCAGGGCTTTGCAACGATAAGCAAGATTTGGTCCTACCTGGGAAATGTAGGCAGTAAATCTGCTGATGCTGCCCAAGAAGAGATAAGACCCAAATTCCTCAGAGCTTTGCTGCACTACCAGGGAAAAAGAGCAAGAAAAGCGATGTGCAGGAGCGCTGACTCGCAGCGAACAAGGGAACGGCGTGTGCCCGTCTGGAAATGCATCTGCAAGGGCATTTTTCTCCTGTGAAAACGGTTCTTTTAAAGCTGTTTTTGAAAAGGAACCCGTCGTACTGAAAAGAAAACAACCCAGCCCACCTCACAGCCTGCTGGAGCAGATCCTTCTGCTGCCTGCAAACCCTCGAGCCTGTCTTTGAGAAGCACCCGTGGCTGTGGAGGACACATGTGGAACTGGATCCTTTGTGTCAAGCACAGGTGGTTGACTCATCCCATAAATGTTCAGTTCAAACTATGACAGAGTTTCTCCAGCTCCCTCCCGGTTGCATTTTACCGAGGAAGGCAGTGAAAGCAGCTAATGAGCTTTGGGATCGGGTCAAGATCAGCGTCTTGCTGTTTCAGCTGCAAAAACTACAGGAGATTATTCAAATGCAATAAAAAGGTGTTTACTTTACCAAAAAGGGAGGGGAAAGGGATGGGAATATATCAAAGCTGCCACTATAAAGTCACCACATTTCCAGAGCCGGTGCCCCATGATATATGAGACACTGTGGCCGCTTCCAGCCTAAACATCAGCGAGGTGACAGTGTGACAATCTCTTCTGCTCTCTCCTGGGGCTTTAAGGGTGGCCACATCATTTCTTCATTTTCAATTTTCCAAACTACGCGTTTGATGTATTTCATAGGACCTAAATTGTGGGCTTAAACTCCCATAAACTCGCCAAACGAGCGCTAAAACCTCCTCGAACGATAGAAAATATGAATCCCGGGGCAACACCACCCCAACAGTAACTGGTTTTTTTGCCAGAAAAAACATTGTCCGTCCCAACGTGTGACAGCACCAGCAGCAGGCATGAGCTCAGGGAAATGGCCGGAGCGTCACGTCTGGAGTTCGGATGCAGTCAGAGCCCACGGCCGCTAACTAAGCTTTGGACTATTTTTAAATTTGAGCTTTCTAATTTTATTTAGTTTTCATTTCTTGAAGTACTTGGTTTCAAGGAAAGCAGGGAAGTGTCTGTATGAGTCATCCAACAGCCGTCACACCCCCCCTGGGCTTATGGCAGCGTCTGGGAAACAGCGAGGAAAAGGATTTTATCCTCATTAAGATCTATGAGGTTCCCAAACAAGGTGACATTTTTCATTCCGGAACGAGAAGCATAGAATAGAATCATAGAATGCATGGGCTTGGAAGGGGCCTTCCTAGGTCATCTAGTCCAACCCCCCTGCAGTCAGCAGGGACATCAAATCATAGAATCACAGAATGTTTTAGGTTGGAAGGGACCTCCAGAGGTCACCTGGTCCAACCTCCCTGCATGTGTAGGGACATCTCTAACTAGAAAAGGTTGCTCACAGCCCCACCAAGCCTGGCCTTGAACGTCTCCAGGGATGGGGCTTCTACCACCACCTGATCCATGCTTCATAGTAAAGAACTAGAAGATGATTTGGTTTTACTCCAGGTTCTGTGGATATAAAAGAATGTGGAAATTATTTTCTTCTGCACTAACTTCCAACAGAAAGCTGTACCTGACATTCTCCATTGCACCAACAATGACCTTTGCCTTTTCTGTACCAGTTCATCTTTACAATAGGGAAGGAAGCGACCTGGAGTAAAAAAGAATCATGTTCTAGTTCCAAAAAGAGCCTTCTGAAAGTGAGACAAACCCTGGGATTCATTGTGACTAAAGTAGGTGCCCCTGCTGAGAGCGAGTAAACAGAGACCTGATCTATTTATCATAGGAACTGTTGTCTGGTAGAAGAGAAATGGACCATCAAATATTTACAGGCTTGGAACGGAATTTTGATCTGTAAAACACGCAAGATCCACTCCAGGCTCTGGAGTCTGGAGGCAGGACAGCTCGTCGCTCTGGGGGAAGCTTTTCCTGGACTCCTGCCAGTCCTGGGAAGCTTTAAAACACAGACACCTTGAGCCAAACTCCAACAGGGCTGCCCAGGTAGGTCAGAGCCGGTGAAGCACACGCCAGCCCCACCAAGCCCTCCACACGGGCTGCAGGATGGGGACTGCAAGGCTTTGATTTCAATACGAGCCTGGGAATCATTTTACTGCCTGACACCGGATACCGTGGGAGGAAGGTGGGCGAGAAGGGAACGTGCAGGAGCTTCCAGGACAGCCTGGCAGAGCCGCAGGTCCAGCATGGCTGCAGAAATGCCCCGTGCTGGCCGTGGGAAGCAGCTCTTTCTCTCCATAGAGGGATCCAGGCAACCAGCTCAGTGCAAAGCAGCTCCCGAGGGGCCGCGTTCAGTGAGATGAAGCCAAGTGAGTCCACAGCCCTAGTGATTATTAGCTTGGGGCAGTGGGGGTTGATGAGCCGTAATCTGCGGTCTAGGCAGGAAGGAGATGATAAAAGTCACTGTTTGTTTGCATTGGTTACGCAAACACTTGGACTAAACATTTCCCTTTGAGGAGCAAGCGATGAACGTGCAGTTGTGGGATGTTCCCCACCACTGGGTCCTCCTTGCAAGCCTTCCTGTGGACTTAGACACTCCCCAACCACACTCTGCACCTGCAGTTCCACTGTAGGGGTGTCTCTGCCCGGCTGACATCTAATGCAGGAGAAAAGGGGTCAGTTTGGGGATTCTCCCACAAGCTGGAGCAGTTCTGTGAGGCAGAGCACAGGGATCCTTCCTCAAACAGGCCACCAGCCCAGCCACACACCTTCCACTCCAGTCCTCCTCCGAATGTCCTCAGCAAGCCCTTGTCTAACACTTCAAGCATTGAGGCACCTGCAGCCCAAGTTATGGAGATGGAAAAAGCCTTGGTCTGCTACAGCATCAAGACCTGTGACGGGACGGACCACGCCAGCCCTGGCACACGCAAGGACACCCATGGAAAAGAGCATTTTCCAGCTATTGCAGGAACCGCTGATCAAAGGGCACATTTGCCCAGTGATCTGCAATCAGTCTGGGTGATCTCTCCCTCCATCTCTGGTCCTGAGATCTACTTAGCATCTTACCAATGCAGCGTGATCCATCAGGGCTGGTCATGAAACCACGGGGACACGTGCAGACGTAGCTGCCGGCTGTGTTGGTGCACTCGCCGCCATCACACACGCCAGAGATTGCGCCGCACTCATCCACGTCTGGAAAAGAACAAACCGACAGTGATTATGTTTCCCTGCAAATCATCTCCTCTTTTGTCTCCAGTAAGGATCCAGGGGGATACACAGAGGACAGCCACTGGTGTACTGGGTCGTCATGGGATGCTTGAGATCGTAAGTGGCCTCCTAGCAGTGGATCAGTATGGAGAACGAGACCCCAAGAGTGGTACAGAGGGCTTCACGGAGTCATCTGCTTATCTTCCCTGACAGGAGAGATACTGGAGTGTGTCCAAAGAAGAGCAGCGAAGCTGGGGAAGAGTCTAGAGTCTAGAGCACAAGTGTGGGGAGGAGCAGCTGAGGGACCTGGGGGTGTTGAGCCTGGAGAAAAGGAGGCTCAGGGGAGACCTTCTGGCTCTGCACAACTCCCTGCAAGGAGGTTGGAGCCAGGTGGGGTCGGGCTCTTCTCCCAAGGAACAAGTGATAGGACAAGAGGAAATGGCTTCAAGTTGCCCCAGGGGAGGTTTAGGTTGGACATGAGGAACAATTTCTTCCACAAAAGGGCTGTGAAGGGCTGTGCCAGGCTGGGCAGGGCAGTGGTGGAGTCCCCATCCCTGGAGGGGTTTCCAAGCCGTGGAGATGTGGTGCTGAGGGCCATGGGTTAGTGGTGCCCTGGCAGTGCTGGGGGAATGGTTGGACTCAATGATCTTGAAGGTCTCTTCCAACCAAAACAATTCTATGATTCTGACCATGTAGGTCTTTGGGTAGGCTGATCTTAAATGCTGAGCTCCCTGGAGTTCAAAGGAAGCTTCAGGACAGAAATACGTCTGTGCAGCTGCATGACTGGCTGGACAGCAGGTCCCTCCCTGTGACTTGGAGACGTCTCTGAAAACAGAGATGCAATATCAGAGAAATCATTTAAAAAGCACTGGCCTCATGCATGATTCACTAAATTTCTCCATACAGGAGGGATCTGGCTCAATTTAAGGTACTTTCAGGCATCTAAATCCAGGTGAAGAGGCCTCTGTGCTGTCAGGCATGGGGGGGTCTGGACTCACCACTCTGTGGGTTCAGCTCCTCTCTCTGCAGTCCTAGTTTAGTGTGAAGGGATTTGCATAACAAGGCCACGAGCATCCATAGCCTGAACTATTTATCTCCTCACAGGGAAGATTAGAGAGACAGAGAGACAGGCAGCGAGTCCTTGGAGAGATCACACCTAATTATCCATGGCAATCACAGAAACACCATCCATGTTGGCAAGCTCTGCCTCACACTGCTCTGCAGCAGCCCAAGGCCACACGTGTGACAGGAGAACAGACCAGCGAGGTGCACCTCTCTGAAGAGCATGGAAAATAAGGACATTGCAACAAGAATTTGTCAAGGTGCAAGAGCTGGACTCAGACATCACCAAATCCCAGCGTGGTGGGGTTGGAAGGGACCTCTGGAGATCATCTCATCCAACCCCCTGCTCCAGCAGCTCACCCAGAGCAGGGGGCCCAGGATCGAGATTCCCCTTTGGAATCTCTCCAGAGAAGGAGACTCCACAACCTCTCTGGGCAGCCTGGGCCAGGCTCCCACACCCTCACACCAAAGAACTTGCTCCTCATGCTCTTCTCATGAACCCCTCCTGGGTTCCAGTTGGTGCCCGTTGCCCCTTGTCCTGTTACTGGGCACCACTGACAAGAGTCTGGCCCCATCCTCTTGCCCCCACCCTTTAGCTCTTGGTCAGCATTGCTGGGGCCAGATGGACCAGGCAGCCCCAGGGCCCAGACATATGGTAATAAGTGCAGAAAGGTTATAAAAGTACCAAATTCAGAGACAATCACCCCAGCCGTGCAGCTCCTGCCATCTGAACTTACAATGTGCTCTACAAGCATCCATCTAGCGTGGAGACATGGCAGACCCACAGCACAGGCTGACCATGGAGACCATCCTCATGGCCACTGTCCTGGGCGCCTGGGTCTGGGTCCTCAAACAGGGCATCTGTATCTGAAATCCTGCTCAGAGTTAGATTTTAATCCATGCTGCAAGAACTGAGCTGGAACAACAAGGCACTACAGGGTCTGCTTGAGAACTGTGGAGTTCTCCAAACCTTGTAGGCCATTGATAGCACAACTTTGAGAAAATTCGTGAGCAGAAAGGTCAACAAGCACCTATGCAGATGATACAGAGTGAGACAGCCCATAACTTCCATGTGCGGCTATCACTGGGGACCTGAAGCTTGGAAAATCACAGGAAAGAGGGTGGCAAATCAGCTTTTTTGAAAAGAACAATCTGTTTCCAACAAATTTCAACCAAAATGTCAATATAATTAAACGTGCAGGGCCCAGCCGTGCTTGTGGGGAACTTGACTCTGAGGACTTGTCTGCAAGCAAGGCTGTAAATTTTTTTTCTACTGCCAACTGAAATCTCTTTCAGAAGCCGAGATGGAATTAGATCCAACCTCTAATTAATCCACCCAAAGCAGTTGGTTGGTGGTCATGGCCCAGGTGGTGGCAACAGACAGAAGGAATATTTGCCCGGCAGCTTTTACAGTGGCAAAAAAAAAAAAAAAGGGGCCTTGGCAATGGGCAAAATAAATGATTTCTGCTAAGGAACTTTATTTATTGTGTTTTAAATCTACGGTGCCGTTGTGAAGGGATAAGGGGATTTTTTATATGCAATTCAGATGCTGCCTGGGGCTGGCAGGGAAGTAATGAAAAGGAACTGGTCAAAGTCTGCTCCTTGGAGGGGATTTTTGTGATGTGAACGGTACAACAGCCTCGCAGAGCCTGATGCCATTAGCATGTGTGGAGGTTAGAGCTGCCGCAGGGCAAAGCCTGATGTGACCAACCCCTGCAGAACAGCAAAGACCTCTCCTGTGGGAGCGGGGATGGAGAATGTCTTGGGAGAAGCTCATCTAGCAGACGTCAGTGATAAAGGCAGCAAACACATGTGGGAAAGAGGTACCTGAACCCACCCCACCAGAGAAAGGGAGGGATAAGAATCTGTGCTGGGAGCCAGAGAACCTGGCTGTGATGATGGATACAAGGGACAGGGAAATACTGGAGAGAGTCCAGCAGAGGCTCTGGAGATGCTGAGGGGCCTGGAGCATCTCTGTGCCCAGGAAAGGCTGAGAGCCCTGGGGCTGCTGAGCTG